>JAODPA010115210.1:0-18924 GCA_025585075.1 Nepenthes mirabilis
TGCATATTCTAAATTAACATAATATTATTCTTGCATGTATTATAATTAAAAAGAATGGAATAAATTATACTGACTATGTTAAATTTTCACAATAACAGCCCTACATGTTTATAAAACTACATAAACCTGTTTCTGCATGTCTCTAAACTACAATCTGAAATTTCTGTATGAATCTGATTTTACTACATGTATGTGTTAGTACCCAAAAGGGGATGTCACTCACCACAATTCAACATGGTGCCGATGTAACCGATGATGTGTTGTCTTAGTTCAAGGATAATCTGTACTAAAACTGGCATAATAAAAAGCCTCCATGTGTGAAAAAAGCTTGAAGGCATGGAAATTTTAGATGCCACACGTGAATGCATTGAATTTTTAGAAACCTATACGAGAGTACAAAAACCATTAAAAACTCAAATTGTAAATGTTGAACTCTAAATTTCAGAAAATTTTAGAAACCTACATGGGGGTATGAAAACCATTAAGAACTCAAATTGTAAATGTTGAACTCTAAATTTGAGAAAAGTTGCATGAAGGGTGATAAAATCTTCGATGAATCATGAGGAACTCCTAAGAGGCAACAAATCTGCTGCTGGTTGTTGCCAAGACAGAGGAAGTTTTCTTCCAGATTTACTTTGTACAAGCCATAATATATCTTACCCTTTCTAACCGTGCTCCAAGAGGTGAAAGTCATGTATGAAACCATGACTTGATGAAAAATGAAACAACAAATGAGATCCTCTAGTCAGTTTTCTTGCTGATAACAGATTATATTTAAAAGAAGGAATGCATAATACATCCTTAAGCAGTATGTTAGAATTAATAACTTTTCCTATGTAGGTGACCTGGTAAAAGTGACCATTTGGTAGCATTATAATTTGTGAGGTCCTGATAGGAGTAGAAGTATACATGGATGCACATTTGACCATATGGTCTGTTGCACTGATGTCAATGATCCAAGGAGTGTGGTGTTTGGTCTTGTGACAATTTTGGTTTGTCAAGAAAGATGACAGTGTTACCAGTCATGTTTCCATCAGTATATTTTGATTGAGAGCTGTCTGCAAAATGAGGTTGGTGCGATTGAATAAGAAGTCATAAGTTGCTGAAATTGCTTGTTACAAGCATTATCAACCCACCTCCAGAAACAGCACTTTATCCTCCAACAGCTACTACCCAGATTAACCGACACAGTACCCGAACCACTCGAATACCACTGAAATTTAGAGACTACATTTAGTTATTGAGCTGGATGTTTTACACATGCTTTTTTTCCTTCTATTTCATGCTTCTGTTAGTTGCTCGCACATGATAGTGCTTATACTTTCTGTTCTGTTTTGCTTCAGTTTTCGTTCAATATGGCCCACGGCCCATTATTGTATAAGGGGAATACTGTTCAATGAGAAGCTAGGCAATATTTCGACTATCTTTCTGACTTCCTTCCTCTTCTCTTTTCTAATTGTTTTCTCTGTTCCGTGTCTTTGGCTCCCTCGTCTGAACTCCCCTCTCTGATCTTTCCCTTCCATTTGATCAGATCCCTTTCTCAGCAAATTGCAGCGTGTATCAATTGGTGCTTTCATTGAGACAATGACCGAGGGAGTAACAACACGCTACAAAATGCTGGAAGAATCCGTCGCTGTCCTTTCGAAATATTTGAAGGAAGTATCAGCGATAGTACAGCAACACAGCGAGGGTATTGCTTCGAACTCATCTATGACTGAGCATATCCAAAAGTCCCTCTATGAGATTTTGCTTCGATTGGATAAATCATCTGAAAATCCACCGTTGCTTTCTACACCGCCGTCATTTATGGCGAATCCAACTACCATTACTTCCCCTTTTCCCCTAATTCCACATACAACCATAGATTTTCCACTTTCGACCGCTGTCAGGCTTTCTAAACTCGAGATTCCTTTCTTCGTTGGGGAGAATGTGCTCGGTTGGATCTTCCAAATTGAACAGTTCTTCCACTACCACAGCACTCCACACGAACAAAAACTAGTCATAGCTACTTTCTACATGTCGGGGGTAGCACTCCAATGATATCAATTGATGCACACCACCAGACAACTATCAACTTGGGAGCTGTTCGCCCGTGACCTAGAGTTGTGATTTGGACCCTCCACTTACTCGAATCCTGAAGCTACACTCTACAAGCTTCACCAAACCTCAATTGTCACTGCGTATATGATGGAGTTCGAAACACTCTCCACTCGCACTTCCGGTCTCACTACAGTGAATCTATTGAATTGTTTCATTTTCGGACTACGAGATAATATTCGCCGAGAACCTTTGTTGCTCAAACCCATATCACTACTAGAGGTGATTGGTATGGCGAAGTTGGTAGAGGAGAAGTTTGATATGGGACGTTCCTCTGGACATCGACCTCTGATTCCCAGGCCACCAATTCATAACGTGGCGCCATCGACCAAATCATCTATACCTTCTTAAGGGTATCCTACAAAGCTACCCATCAAGAAGCTTACACCTGCTGAAATGACATCTCGCCGGGAATGAGGCTTATACTTTAATTGTGATGAAAAATTTTTACCCGGATATCGCTGCAAACCACCACAATTTCTGTGTATGTTGGTAGATGATGATAGCAACACGCCTGAAATAATGCCACTGTTGGAAGCGGAAGAGTATGGGGTTCCTGAACCACAAATCGTAAGCTCCCCTGATTCTGAAATTCTCACCGCAGTTTCTTCCGAGAACCCCACCATCTCCTTACATGCCATGGAAGGACGTTTTGTTCCCTCCACATTGTGCCTCCAGGGGAAGATAGTAGGTAGACCAGTGATCATCCTGGTGAACAGCGGCTCCACTCATAACTTCCTTTAAACTCGGCTAGCTAAAAATCTGGGAATGACCATTGGACCATCGCAACACCTAAATGTTATAGTTGGCAATGTGAGGGTGTCTGTTCTCGCGTTCCTATCAACCTGGATCAGTCCACTTTCACGGTGGACCTATACTTGCTACCTATATATGGAGTGGATTTGGTTTTCAGGGTTCAATGGCTTGCCACCATTGGACCAATGCTATTCGAATACAAAGCCTTATGGATGAGTTTTGAATATGCCAGAAATCAACTCACTCTCCATGGTCTCCAATCAGCGACCATACGGTCGATGACTTTGGGATAGTTACGACGCAGGGAGGTAACCAATTCTGTTGCTACTTAATACAAGCTCATCGTCGCCCCTGTCTCGGATACTCCACCCCATACTGCCTTATCAATAAACTCTGACCCTATTCAACTACCCTATGATATGTCAGCCACTGTCCTAGCAGCCCTGTGATGCCTCCTCATAGCATATGCTGATGTCTTTTCCATTCCACACGGGCTACCTCCTTCACGCTCCAATGACCATCGCATATCCCTTAAGCCAAACACGGAGCCTGTCAATGTAAAGCCCTACAGGTACCCCCATTTCTAGAAAACTGAAATGGAAAGACTTATCTGTGACATGCTGGAAGAGGGCATCATCAGACTAAGCACGAGCCCATTTTCATCCCCAGTTCTCCTTGTCAAAAAGAAAGATGGAAGTTGGCAATTTTGCGTAGATTATCGAGCCCTTAATGCTGTCACTATCAAGGACAGATTTCCCATCCCTACTGTGGATGAAATATTGGACGAACTGTCTGGGGCACGAGTGTTTTCCAAGTTAGACTTACGCACAGGGTATCACCAAATGCGTGTCTATACTGCCGACATACACAAAACAGTCTTCCGCACTCACGAGGGACATTATGAATTTCTTGTGATGCCCTTTCGGTTGTCCAATGTGCCCTCGACATTCCAGTCCGAAATGAACATTATCTTCCGACCAATGCTACGACGGTTCGTCCAGGTGTTCTTTGATGACATCTTAGTATATAGTCCTTCACGGGAGACCCACCTCAGCCATCTCGAGCGGGCCCTACAGATCTTACGCACTCACTCCTTCACCAAACAATCCAAATGTGAGTTCGGTAAACTATCACTGTCTTACTTGGGCCATATTGTCTCCGAGTAGGGTGTAGTAGTAGACCCTGCGAAAATAGCAGCTATTCAGAAATGGCCAACCCCAACCAGTGTAACACAGCTGCGTGGGTTCCTCAGGTTGTCTAGGTACAATCGACGATTCGTCAAGTAGCATGCTCAAATTTCTGCTCCTGTAACACACTTTCTTCAAAAAAACTCCTTCATTTGGACACCCAAGCAGAACAAGCCTTCATTTCTCTCAAGTTGGCTCTTACCACAACACCAGTCCTGGCCCTCCCAAACTTATCTTAGCAATTTCTAGTGCAAACAGATGCCTCAGGCCAGGGGGTGGGCGCCGTTTTGCTGCAAGGAGGACACCTAGTTGCATTCTTCAGCAAATAGATAGGCCCAAAGCTCCAAGGCACATCCACTTATCTAAAAGAACTCTATGCTGTTACGGAGGCTGTAAAGAAATGGTGACAGTACTTATTGGGCACCAGATTTGTTATTCAGACTGATCATCAACCCCTTAAGGCCTTGTTGACTCAACCTATTCATACACCAGAACAACAACGATGGATTACAAAATTAATGGGATATGATTTCGATATTGTCTACAGGCCGGGCCACGAAAATGGTCCTGCTGATGCACTCTCTAGAATTGCAGCTGGTTCATGTTTAGCTCTTCATGCAATAACGCAACTGGTCAGTGCATTGCTGTCAGCCTTGCGTAAATACCACGTGCGACAACCCACTATAGCACAGTTCGTTCAGGATATTCAGGAGCACCCAGAAAACCACTTGCATTACACCTGGAGGGATGGTCTCATTTTTTTCAAAAATTGGATACTGATTCTAGCAGAGTCAGCATTACAGGAACTTATATTACACGAATATCATGACTCACCCCTAGGGGGACATGCTGGAGGTCAAAGAACTCTCGCTCGGATTGCAGCTACATTCTACTAGCCACAAATGCGTAAGGAGATAACCGATTTTGTTTCTCATTGCCAAATTTTCCAACAAGTTAAGCCGATCACTAAAGCTCCACAAGGCTTGCTGCAACCATTGCCAATTCCAGGTAAGATATGGGATTCCCTCTCCATGGATTTCATCACCCATCTTCCTCCTTCCCACGGCAAGACGGTTATAATGGTGGTGGTAGATCGCCTCTCTAAGTATGGGCACTTTTCACCTCTGGATACTCACTTCACTGCTGACCAGCTCGCAGAAGTGTTTGTAAGAGATACCTATCGCTTACACGGGTTTTCCACTGACATCATTTCCAATAGAGACCCCATTTTCATGAGTGCATTCTGGAAGGAGCTTTTGAAATCCCAAGGCACCTGCCTGGCAACAAGCAGTTCGTACCATCCCCAAACGGATGGTTAAACGAAGGTTGTTAACCATTGTTTGGAGGATTATCTCCGCTGCTTTACTGCAGATCAGCCAGCAACATAGGTACAATACTTACCATGGGTAGAGTGGAGCTACAATACGGCATAGCACTCAGCTATCAGAATGAGTCCTTATGAAGCGGTATACGAACGGCCACCTCCCTCTCTACTTGACTATGTCCAAGGCTCATCCACTGTTGCCTCTATTGAAGAATTACTCACTACTCAAGCCTCTGTTATTGCTAGTTTGAAAACAAATCTACAAAGGGCTCAACTTAGAATGAAGAATCAAGCTGATGCATGACGCCTAGATAAGGAATTTTAGATTGGAGACCTGGTCTACATGAAGCTCCAGCCATACCGGCAATCGTCTGTCGCCCACCGACATCCAATAAGCTTGCCAAACGCTATTTTAGGCCGTTCCACATTTTAGAGCGCGTGGGTGCTGTCGCTTACCGACTAGAGCTACCAGCAGAGTCCAAGATACACAATGTGTTTCACGTGTCGTTGCTCAAACGATGCCAGCATAACCAGGAACAACAGCTGGAGCTGCCAGCTATAGCAATAAGATCCCAACCAATTCTACACCCTAAACGTCTCCTGGGTTTTTGGTAGATCCTCCGCCACAATCAAGCTCTATCACAAGTACTTGTTCAATGGGACACACAAACTACTAAGGATGCCACATGGGAAGATGTCGCCGCCCCCCGTTAAGATTTCCCAAAATTTAACCTTGAGGACAAGGTTTTGTTCGATGGGGATGGCAATGTTACAGGCGTTATCAACCCACCTCCAGAAACAGCACTTTATCCTCCAACAGCTATTAGCCGTACTAACCGACACAGTACCCGGACCACTCGGGTACCACTGAAATTTAGAGACTACATTTAGCTGCTGAGCTAGATGTTTTACACATGTTTTTGTTCCTTCTGTTTCATGCTTTTGTTAGTTGCTTGTACATGATAGTGCTTATACCTTCTGTTCTATTTTGCTTCAGTTTTCGTTTGATAGGGCCCATGACCTATTACTGTATAAGGGGAATACTGTTCAATGAGAAGCTAGGTAATATTTTGACTATCTTTCTGACTTCCTTACTCTTCTCTTTTCTAACTGTTTTCTCTGTTTCGCGTCTCTGGCTTCATTGTTTGAACTACCCTCTCTAATCTTTCCCTTCCATTCGATCAAATCCTTTTCTCAGCAAATTGCAGTGTGTATCATTACTCCTGTCTTATTGTATTTCCTTGAGGACTTTCAACCTTGCATTCTCTGTCAATAAGACAAATGGACCTGATTTGCTCCTGAGTTGTAAGGCCTGGATTAATGAACTTTGCGTCTAGTGGATATCCATGAAGCTTGTAACACTTATCAACCTTATGTCCACTCATCTTACAGTGTGTACAAAATGGTTTTTCTAGATTAGGGTTTGCATTAAATTACCTCTTGAGGCTACGTCCAGTAATCTTGTAATGAGAGCAAAACTATTTATCCTACTTGCTGAAGTTTTGCCATTTGTTCACTTCATTCTGCTGGAAAGTATTTCTTTTTTCAGCCAAAGGAAATGACTCATTTTGAGAGAAATCTGAAGAGATGTCGACTCTCTTTTCCTCATGCTGTACATGAGCATAAGTCTCGCAGAAGCTTGGTAGGGTTTGATCAAGATAGATGACTTGGGCTCTAATGTTGGACAAAATTTCATTTAATCCCATAAGAAACTTCGTCGCCCAATCACTTTTGCATGGTTTTTCATTTACTGGCTTCGTAGAACATTGATACATGGTGGATGTTGGGATATAGGTTACTCCTCTAAGGGCCTATATCCGACTGATTGGGCATTTAGAGTTTTTACCGATTACTTATATGGGTACAATACTGAGGCGAAGTATTGTAGTGTTCACGGACAATTGGTTTAGGGTCGAGGTCAAAGGGCAACCATTTGGGGCCAAGGTCAAAGGGAGACCAAGTCAAGATCAAGGCTGAAGAGCAATAAGGCCGAGGCTGAAGTGTAATTGGCCGAACTGTTGAGCTAAGGGGTCACTGGACTGCTCATGACTAGCTGTCGGACATTTTTAGGGTTTATGAAAAAGTGCGCAAACACAATGTGCAGGAAAGTGAGTGAGCAGGTATAAAAAAATACCTGTAAAGTAGGTAATCAACTTGTAGAGGAGGTGATCGACCTGCAGAGTAGGTGGCCGTCTTGCAGAGTAGGTAGCCGACTTGCAAAGTAGGTGCCACCGGTCAGCAGATTAATCTGTATATATATTGATATAGCTGCTACTCTGAAAAATAATAGTGTAATATAAGGAGTCGTGCTTTGCTATTATATTCTGTTCTCTAAATTTCTATAACCAAAATTTTTCATAGTGAAATTTAGGAATTAAGTATCCCGTAATTTTTTCTCTTATTTAGAAGAGAATTTTCACATAAATTATGTGTATCTTATTTTTTCTCTCTCTCTTTTGTGATTATTGTTCATCATTATAATCATCGTATCATTTTCTCTCAGTCTGACTCTAACCGGCCGATCCCCTATAAGTTGTATTAGAGAGGTTGTTAGTGCCGGCTGTTGAATGTTGCCAAAATCTATAGAGGTTGAAAATAAAATGATTTGTTTAAATGGTACAAATTAAAATATTTGGCAGAGTAAGATATCGGATCTACTATTTGTCAAGACGTTGCACCTCTCGGTGTTCGCTACTCAAAAGATTGAGATGAAGTCAGAGGAGAAATGGGTCTTTGAGTACAAGCAAGTCTATGACTATATTCGACAGTTTGTGGATGACAATGTATATAATCACATCTGGAGTGAGATGAATGTAAAGACACTGTGGAAAACATTGGAGACACTCTATACTTCCAAGATTGGTAACAATAAGTTATTTCACTTGATGAAATTGATGCAGGTGTGGTACAAGGAAGGCTCGTCCATTTCCGACCACCCGAACAAGTTTCAAAGATGTGTGGACCAGTTGAGTGGCATGAGTATCAAGTTCGAAGATAAGGTGTTGAGCCTGTGACTCATGACAACCCTATTGGACTCTTGAGAGGTGATAAGAATCATCATCGCTAATATTGTGCCGAATGGCGTGGTGACACTGGAGATGACGAAGGAGTCATGCTTAATGAGAAAATAAGACGCCGGTCACAGAAATCATCCTCCTTCTCTCCGCACTCCAAACTGTTGGTCACAGAGTCATGGGGAGGGAGCAAAGGTGGTGGACCTAAATTCGGAGAGAAGAACCGAAGTAAGTCACGATCGAAGTATCAAAGCCTTGAGTGCCACTACTATGGAAAGATGGGTTATATTAAGAAGTATTGTTACAAATAGAAACGTGAGAACACGAATAAGGAGAACAAGGCCAAGAAGGGAACGAGATGAGAAGGCCTTGGTCTTGATCGTCACTGAGAGTAACCTTCTGTTGACATGTGAGATGGCTGATGTTGTAAATTTGACCGAACATGAGTCTGACTAGGTGGTGGACACCGACACATCACTCCATGCCACGTCAAGAAGGGGACTATTCATATCTTACACTCTCAAAGATTTTGGAGTGCTAAGAATGAGAAATGATGGAACATTCCGGGTCGTTAGTAGAGGTGACGTGTCCCTTATCACCAACAATGGGATGAGATTGTTATTAAAGGACGTGTGACATATGTTAGATATTTGGTTTGATATAATTTCAGCCGGCAGATTGAATGATGAAGGATATTATAACACATTCTGTGGATGAGTATGGAAACTGATTAGAGGGTCTCTAGTAGTTACACGTGAAAAGAAAGTCTCCAAATTGTACGTATTGCATGCCTTTGTCGTGGCTGGAGAGGTATACATTACGAGGAGTGAGGAGTCCCTAGATTTGTGGCACCGTTGGTTGAATCACATGAGTAAGAAGGGACTGAATTGCCTAACTGGGAAGGACCTTCTCTAAGGTATAAACAAAGCCAAACTGAGGATGTACCCCCATTGTATGGAGGGGAAGCAAAGACAGGTTTTATTTCTCAAAAATCCATCCAATAAGAAGGCCGAACTGCTTGATTTGATTCACAACGATATATGCTATCCATTCAAGGAGAAGTCGTTCAGAGGAGCATAGTATTTCATCTCATTTATTGACAATTATTTAAGGAAGTTGTGGGTTTATTCACTTAAGATGAAGGATCAAGCCCTCAGTGTCTTTGAGCATTTTCACGCTCTAGTAGAGAGACATACGGGAGGAAATTAAAGTGCATCTGGAGTGATAATGGAAGTAAGTACATCGAAGCCTTTAATGCATATTGCCGGTCACATAATATTCAGCACCAAGAGACCCAACCAAAGAATCCGCAACTAAATGGGGTGGACAAACGGATGAATCGAATATTGATGGAGAGAGCATGTTATGTACTTTCAAAAGTGAAGTCTTTGGTGCTTTTTGGGAGAAGCCTTGAGAACCGTAGCTTATATCATCAACAGGTCACCAAGTAGCCTGTTAAATGGGAAAGTCTCAGAAAAGGTGTGGTTCGGTGGAAAGATATTCTACGACAACTTGCGAGTATTCGGATGTAGGGCATTTGTGTACATCTCGAAGGATAAAATGACGAAATTGGAGTCAAAGACAACGGAATGAATCTTCCTTGGTTATGGGAAAGCTGAGATGAGATATCACCTCTATGACCTAGTTGAGAAAAAGTTTGTCCAGTCAAGTAATGTTGTATTCGTTGAAGATGAGATGATCAAAGATATTAGGAAGAACTGAAGGTTACGTTCGATGGCAGCCGAGTTCGTGATGCTAGCCTTGAGCCCGTCCAACCAACTTCGGCCCATCGAGAGGTCAATGATTAAGGCATTGAAGAAGAGGATGAGGATGACGCCACTCCTCATAATGTAGCCAAGCTGGTCGAGTCAATTCTAGTTCGGCGATCCTCAAGAGGTCAAAGAACCTCTATTCGTCTATCGGCCGATGAGTATGTATTGCTTATTGATGGAGGGGAACTTGAGTGTTTTAAGGAAGCCATGAAAGATGAGCGCAGAACGGAGTGGATAGAAGCTATGCAAGATGAGATGAACTCTTTGTATGAAAACCACACGTTCGAGCTGACAATGCTGTCAAAGGGGAAGCGAACACTAAAGAACAAATGGGTCTTCTACCTGAAGATTGATGAAAATAGTCTAAAACTGAGGTATAAGGTAAGGCTGGTGGTGAAAGACTTCAACTAGTAGAAGGGCATCGATTTTGACGAGATCTTCGCCCTGGTTGTGAAGGCATCCTCAATTCAGGTAGTGTTAAGATTTGCTGCTATTTTTGACTTGGAGGTCGAGCAGTTAGATGTGCAGACAATATTTCTTCATGGTGACCTTGAAGAGAAAATTTACATGGAATAGGAGGAGGGATTTAGAGTCAAGGAAAAGGAATGATTGATAGTTCATTTGAGGAAGAGTCTATATGGGTTGAAATAAGCCCCTAGACAATGGTATAAAAGTTTGAATCTGTCATGATCGGTTAAGGATACCAAAAGACTATTCTGAACCACTGTGTCTTTGTGCAGAGTTTTTTTAAAGATAACTTCATTATTCTTTGACTCTATGTGGATGATATGCTAATTATCGGTCGAGATGCCTTCCGAATTAAGGAGTTGAAGTAGCAGCTTGGGAAAGCATTTGCCATGAAAGACTGGGGGCCGGTGAAATAAATTCTAGAAATCAGAATACTTTGCAACCGCAAGGCAAAGAAGGTGTGGCTGTCTTAGGAGGGTTACATTGAGAAGATACTCTAACGTTTTAACATAGAAAAGTCAAAGCCGGTGAGCATCGCGCTGGCCAACCACTTTAGATTGAGTAGTAGACAGTGTCCTTCCTCGGATGCTGAAAAGGCAAGTATGAGAGGCATACCCTACTCCTCAACCATAGGTAGCCTGATATATGCTATGGTATGCACAAGACCAGATATTGCTTATACTTTCGGCACAGTCAGCCATTTTCTGTTGAACCCTAGAAGGGAGTATTGGTCTACGGTGAAGTGGATGTTGGAATATCTGCTGGAAACCTCCAAATTGTGCTTATGCTTTGGAGATGACAAGGCACACCTAGTCGGATACACTGATGTCGACATGGCTGGGGATATTGACTCCTAAAATTCCACCTCATGATACATAGTCAAGTTTGCAGGAGGAACAGTCTCTTGGTAATTAAAGTTACAGAAGTGCGTTGCGCACTCAACCACTGAGATGGAGTTTATTGCTGTGACAGAGGTGAATAAGAAAATGTTATGGATGAAGAAGTTCGTTCAAAGTTAAGCTTTAAGTAGGAAATGTATGTGCTACTTTGTGATAATAAAAGTGTAATCCGCCTCTGTAAAAACTCCTCATTCCACTCTAAATCAAAGTAAATTGATATTTGATATCATTGGGTGCAAGATGTTGTTGACTCAAAGTTATTGGTACTTGACAAGGTCAAAATTGAGAAAAATTGGTCGAATATGATGACCAATGTGCTGTTGAAGGGGAAACTTGAAGTCTGTCATAATATTGCCGGAGTGATGGATATCGTCATCACACGGTCGTGATGAAAAGTTTATTGGGATATGGGTCACTCCCGTATGGGCCCATATCCGACTAATTGGATATTTAGAGTTTTCTCCAATTACTTACACGGGTACAATATTGAGGCGAAGTATTGTAGTGTTTGAGCGCACTTCGCAAAGAGGTCGACGAACAATTGGTTTAGGGTCGAGGTCGAAGGGAAACCATTTGGGGCTGAGGTCAAAGGTCGACCAAGTCAGGATCGAGGCTGAAGAGTAGCAGGGACGAGGCCAAATGGAAATAGGGCTGAGGTCAAACTAAATTGGCCGAATTGTTGAGCTAAGGGACGACCAGACTGCAAATGACTGGCTGTCGGTCATCTTCAAGGTTTATGAAAAAGTACACGAACACAATGTGTGGAAAAGTGAGTGAGCAGGAGAGTAGGTATAACAAATCACCTACAAAGTTGGTGATCGACTTATAGAGTATTTGATCGACCTGCAGAGTAAGTGGCTGACTTGTAGAGTAAGTAGCTGACTTGCAGAGTAGGTGGTTGACTTGTAGATTAGGTGCCACTGGTGAGAAAATTCATCTGTATATATATTGATATAGTTGCCACTCTAAAAAATAACAGTGTAATACAGGGAGTCGTACTTTGCTATTATATTTTGTTCTTTGGATTTCTGTAACAAAATTTTTTTATAATAAAATTTATGGATTAAGTGTCCCGTAATTTTTCTATCTTATTCAGAAGAATATTTTGACATAAATTGTGTGTGTCTCATTTCTCTCTCTCTTTTGTGATTATTGTTCGTCATTATCATCGCCGTGTTCTTTCCTCTTGATCTGACTCCAGCTAGCCGATCCCCTACAATGGAATCATCTCAAACTTGTGCAGTTTGTCCAACAGCCCCTGAAATTTGGAGAGGTAAATACAGAGTTTTCTCCCTATAACACTGCTTGAATGGACTGCCTCAATTTATATGTGTGGGGGGCATTTTTATGTGCAAACCTCTGTTCAAGTTATTTTCCACATTTGATGTGCAATGTCGATGGAAATCACACTATTCGAATATATTGCTTTTTGCAGCCAAGTTATGATCATATCATTGGATTATTGTTGCAGGCCACAACGAATCGGAAGAGGAGATGAGCAAAATAAGGGAAATCATCACTTCAGACAGGAAGAGGGGAGGGAGAATTGACAGAAGGGAGAAAAGAACACAGAGAATACGAGGGAGGAGAGAGATTAGTGAGTAATATTGTCTGCCCTTTGCACAGGCCGTTTCTCATTCATATACCTACAACAACAATAACAGAAAATGGAAATAACAACAATAACAGAATACCCCAACAATAACAGCAATAATAGAAATAAGTAGTATGCTAATCTCGGATGAAATCGTGGTATTTTTTCGGTGCACGGGTGGATCCGCTACTGTGGCACAGTTCCTTGTGACTTCCAACCGGCCTCGGAGGCTCGGCCAAGATTTGGGTCGGGTCTCTAGTGGCCAAGCCCGTAACATGACCATCCCCATTGAAAATCACCTTGTCCACAAGGGGAAAATCGGGAAAATCTTGATGAAGCACTGTCGCTGGTTCCCAAGTAGCTTCGTCTGGGGTGTGAGAATGCCATTGAACAAGGAGCTGTGGCACTGATTTTTCATTTTGTAGGATCCTTCAAAATCCTAGTAGCTGCGTGGGGAACACCAGGGGTGAGATCCCACAGCCTCGGCAGGGAGTTCCACACGTTGGACAGCCAGATCGCCCCAATAGTTTTTGAGGAGTGATATGTGAAAAACGTTATGAATTCTGGCGTAGGCGAGCAGTTGTAGCCAGTAGGCCACTGAGCCCACGCGTTCCAATATCCGGAAGGGCCCATAGTAGCATTTTGCTTACTTGTTAGATTGTCGACGAGCTGCGCTGGTCTGGCGATAAAACTGCAGTTTGATGAAGACCCAATCGTCTGACTGAAACTCTTGATCGGTGTGATGTGCGTCTGATTGATTTTTCATTCGCAGTTGAGGACGCTGTAAGTTTTCCTTAAGAGCAGCGAGGACAGTGGATCTGTCGGAGATGATGTCATCAACCATGGCTATTGGGGAAGTTCCCTGTGTATAATCCTAGAGTGTGGGTGGTGGCCGGCCATAAACTACTTCGAAAGGTGTCATTTTAATGGCGGAATGCCATGCTATATTGTAACGCCATTCGGCCCAAGGAAGAAATTGCCTCCAGGTGGCCGGGTAGTCAGCCGCAAAACAGCAGAGATACCCTTTCCAAGCATCGATTTACCACTTCCATTTGACCGTCCGTCTGAGGGTGGTAAACACTGCTGGTCGATAAGGAGGTACCCTATAGACGGAATAACTCTTGCCAAAAGGTACTCATAAAGATAGGGTCACAGTTGGAGATAATATCCTTCGAAAACCCATGAAGGCGGCAGATATCAATGACAAAAACAGCAGCTAGATCCACTGCGGTAAAGTGTCTACTCAAGGGAGAAAAATGAGAATATTTGGACAAGCGATTTATGACCACCAAAATCACAGTGCGTCCTTTGGATGCCAGAAGATGAGTGATAAAATCTATGGAGATAGACTCCCATATTCGACCAAGGATAGGGAGAGGCTGGAGCATTCCACTCCGTGCGGTGTTGAGATGCTTGACTTGTTGATAAATTGCACAGCTAGAGACAAATCGGCAGACGTCATTCCGCAGACCTGGCCAATGGAAGGAAGCTAAGATCCTTGCCAATGTGCGCTGCATGCCCGCATGTCCCCCTATTGGAGAGCTATGATATTCTTGCAGAATTAATTCCTGCAGGGCTGATTTGGAGGGAATGAAGAGTCGGTTCTTAAACAATACCAACTCGTCTCGAACAGTATAGTGGTCGAATTCATCCGGGCGGTCAATAATGGATTCGATCATGGTAGTTGCGGAAGATTGTCGCTTGTAGTACTCCCGTAGAGCTGCTAACAGTGCTATTATGGGCCTCGACACCATTCACAGCGTGTAGCATTTCTCTTCCTGCAGTCTAGACAGGGCGTCAGTCGGCCCGTTCTCCTTGCCTGGGCGATACACTATATCAAATCATACCCGATTAATTTTGTTATCCACTTCTGTTGCTTCGGAGTATGTAATGTTTGTGTCATCAGGGCCCGAAGGGGCTGGTGGTCCATCTGGATAACGAACTTGGCTCCCAAGAGGTATTGGCGCCATTTCTTGACCGCTTCTGTGGTGGTATAAAGCTCACGGACGTATGTAGAGGAGTTTTGCAACTTCGGACAGAGCTGCCAGCTGAAGAAAGCCAGGGGCCGACCTGCTTGCACCAAGACGGCGCCCACACCGTTACCCAAAGCATTTGTTTGCACCACAAATGGGTTTGAAAAATCTGGTAAGGCCAGAACGGGGGTGGAGCTAAGCACGATTTTAAGCGACTCAAAGGCTGTTGTAGCTTCATTTCCCAAAATGAACGCATCTTTTCGTAGCAATTGAGTAAGCGGGGCAGCAATCTAGGTGTATCAAGCTATGAAATGTCGGTAGTATTCAGATAATCCCAGGAAGCCCTGTAGCTACTTGCTATCGGCAGGAAGAGGCCAATTTTGAATGGATTCAATTTTTGTTGGATCCACAGCCACCCCTTATGCTGAAACAATGTGGCCCAAATACATGAGAGAAGGCTGCCCGAATTCACACTTAGTTTGCTTGGCATTGAAGGTGTGAGTGCGTAGAATTTAGAGTACCTGAGTGAGATGACGGAGATGTGCTTCCTAGGAGGGGCTGTAAACCAAAATATCATCGAAAAATACTAGCACAAACTTGCAAAGTACTGGGCAAAAAATAGTGTTCATCTCGGCTTGAAATGAAGAGGGCGCATTCGACAATCCAAAGGGCATGACTAGGAATTCGTAATGCCCCTCATGTGTCCAGAAGACGGTCTTATGCACATCCTCCGGATGCACCCAAAGTTGATGATATCTCGCACGTAAATCCTGTTTGGAGAACACGGTGGCGCCACGCAACTCGTCCAACAGTTCATCCACTGTTGGAATTGGGAATCTGTCTTTAATGGTGATTGCATTCATGGCGCGATAATCCACATAAAATCTCCAACTGCCATCCTTCTTTTTTACTAGGAGGACAGGCGATTAAAACGGACTCGTACTGGGTCTGATTATTCCATTACACCCTTTTGGAAGTGCGGGTATCAATATGGTTTAACATTGACCGGTGTTGCATGAGATTGCAAAGGCATTTTATGGTCTGTATGGCGTCAAGGAGGCAGCCCATGAGGCACAGCAAAGACATCCTGAAATGTCTGTAGGATGACGTGCAGAGCAGTAGAGATTTGGGGGTCAGTAATATGAGCAAACTAGGAAGATGGCATTGATTCTGAGGATGCTGCTGCTAGAGTGTGTTCGACGAGTGGAGTAACCAGCAATTGGAAATAGGATGCAGCCGAATTGGTCAAGTCATTGCGCCGTAGCTGACTCATTGTCATGGTGAAAATAGCATCACTGCGCACTCCATAGAGCGTAAGTTCTGTTCCGGCGTACTTGAAACTCATCCATATGGATTTATAATCAAATAATACAGGTCCCAAAGATGCTAACCATTGGACACCAAGAACAAAATCTGCCTCGTAGATTGGAGCAGATAAAGGTCTACCGAAAATTGAGAGGACCCTAATGTGAGTGGAACCTTAGTACACACTCCTTTAAAATGTAATGAGTCCCCATTTTCAACTGTAACATTAAGATAGTGAGACGGTTCAACGGAGAGTCTGAAATACCTGGCTAGCCGAGACTGCAGGAAGTTGTGTGTGAAACCACAGTCTGTCAGCACTGTCACTGATTGGCCTGAAATGGTTCCTGGCAAGCGTAGGGTCGTGGAAGCCTGATGCCCTTCTAAGGCATGGAAGGAGATGGATTGAGCATTATCTTGCCCAGGGGACAATTCTTCTGATAGTGGTGACCGCACGTTCTCCTCTTCAGGCATGACCATCTCTGATTGTTCGGGGTCTTCATCCTCGACCAGCATACACAGAAATTGGAGTGGTTTACACCAGTGTCCTGGGACAAACCGTTCATCACAATTGAAACATAAGCCATGTTCTCACCGGGCAACCATTTTAGCGGAGGTGAGTTTCTTAATTGGAAAATTTGGTGGAGGATTCAAGGATAATGGAGCCTTCGTTCCTAGTGGCCCAAGAGTGTTGAGGGATTTGGCTATTGGAGGGGGTCGATGTGAAGGGTTTCGAGTGGAATCTAACTTCTCTTCCACTAATTTTGCCATTCCGATGGCCTCATGTAGCGACAAGGGTTTCAGCAGGAGGAGCTCGCGTTGGATATCATCTCGTAACCCAGAGATGAAACAATTCAAGAAATTAGTGGCAGTGAGCTCGGAGTTTGAGTAGATAGAGATTCAAACTCTACCATGTAGACCGCCACTGTGGTGGTTTGCCAGAGTTTGTACAACGCCATTTCATAGTTCACGAAAGAGGAAGGTCCAAAGCGAAGCTCTAAATCACGACTGAAGAGCTCCCAACTAGATAATTGTTGGGTAGCATGCATCCATTGGAACCATTGCAACGCAGCACCCGACATATAGAAGGCGACGATAGTAAGTTTCTGATCTGGAGGAGTGCGATGGTAGAGAAAGAAACGGTCGATTTGGAACGACCAACCAGTCACGTTGTCCCCCAAAAAGAAAGGAATCTCGAGCTTAGGCAACCGTGGGTGGAGCTCGTTAGGGTTTTCTGTAGCGGATGACGATAAGGCAGGCAAGGGTTGGGAAAAGGACATAGTCGGCACTGAGAATGAGGAAGAACTTACAGTCGGCGTGGGAAGTAACGGAGGAAGCGTCAATGCCATGGTGAAATGCTCCATCCGAGCTAGAGTAAGATCAATCTTTGCAATAGATTGTTTGATGTGCTCTGTATCGGCCTTATGCGCCGCGATTTCCTCTGTGTGCTGTTGAACGATAGCCACAACGTCTTTTACTTCTTTCACCATGCTTGCGAGTGTTTCATCGTGTGCCTTTACACGAGTCATGACGCCTTCTGTCATCAGTCTCAATGAGAGCACATTTGTTGCAGGCCACAACGAATTGGAAGAGGAGATGAGCAAAGTAAGGAAAATCAGCACTTCAGACAGGAAGAGGGGAGGGAGAATTGATAGAAGGGGGAAAAGAACACAGAGAAGACGAGGGGGGAGAGTGATTAGTGAGTAATATTGTCTGCCTTTTGCACAGGCCGTTTCTCATTCCTATACCTACAGTAAAAATAATAGAAAATGAAAATAACAGTAATAACAGAATATTCCAACAATAACAGCAATAATAGAAATAAGTAGTATGCTAATCTTGGATGAAATCGCAGTATTTTTCCGGTGCACGGGTAGAACGGCTACTGCGGTGCAGTTCCCTGTGACTTCCAACTGAGCTCAGAGGCTGGGCCGAGATCTAGGTCGGGTCTCCAGTGGCCAGGCCCGTAACAATTATAGTCATGAGTCAAACAATGGATCATTTGGTTCAGCAATGATTCATCAATAAAGGCAAGTTCCTTATTAATTCTGAGGAATCTTTATATAGGTCTGGCCCAAGAATGATAGTTGTGATAGTTAGAAGTTGGTTTATGAGGATAGTACAGATCCATCGGTTGCAATCAAGAAATGTGGACTATTCGAGTCTATTGGATCATTGCAAATCTAGAATTTGAATGAGTTTCCTAAGATTGAATTATCTATATCTTCCTAAGAATTTGATTCTCCTATCTTCTGATCCTATGTCTTTAACACCACCAAGGAAAATAGGTTTTGATTCTCCATGAAAATGGAGTGATGTTTGACGGTAACTCCTCGTTTAGTTGGTGGAAATAAATTTTTTATTCCCATGTAATTCTTTTGAAAATATTTATTTCATTATTTGCTTGTATTTTGATAACGAATAAATATTCCCAAATGAATAGTTATTTTCGGATCTCAGGAAATAATTATTACCACTTCTCTATTGGTATTAGTTATTTCTGGATAGTTGGAAATAACTATTACTGCATTATTTTTT
>JAODPA010115221.1:0-18923 GCA_025585075.1 Nepenthes mirabilis
TATATATATTCCCTTTTAATTTCGTTGTTGCACTTTTTTTTATTGATGCATCTTGAATTCAAACTTGAACAGATTTAGGTCGAATAGTCTGTCGAATTCCGATCTGCATTCGCTTGGCTTTGGGTCCTACACACCACAACTTCAAACAAAAGGTCAGGTAATTGTAGGATTTGATCCCATCGAAAATATTTTGACACTCAAGTCAGTAACTGGCCTTCTGAAATAAGAAGGTGGATGCAGTATGAATACTCATGAGTGTTTGTGTAGGTGGGAACGCACTCGTGGGGTGAGTGACTTATGTGGTTGCTCCTGAAGAGTAGGACCTTTCAGTACAGAGTTCGCTGGGAACTGGTAGTTAAGAAAGAAAAAGCGCTTGAAGGCTTAGAGAGTTTGAGAACTTTTGAGAGCTTGAGATTGCTTGAATACTTTTAGTGGGCGCTTGAGAGTGTATTCGAGAGCATGCCTTTGAAAGGAGCTTCCATGGCCTTTTATAGTCATGGCACTGGGTTGCCTTCCTTACACAGAAAGGCTAGATGTTGATGCACTGCTAAGGATTGTTGCCTTTCCTAACGCAGGCATGAGCGCCTCTCTGGTTGTAACGATCTAAGAGATTAATCTCCTTGGTTTTGTATTTTATAATTGCTAGAGTTTCCAATAGACAACGCACAGATTCTAGTGCCTTCGTCTTGGGCTGCGTACTGATGCTGGAGGTGACCATTATAGTGGAGCTTGCCTTCAGAGTCACAATAGACGGTTAGCCACCTAGCTGAGTACTCTTTGGCTAGCCGTAATTCGACCAACATGGCTTCATACTCAGCAACGTTGTTGGTAGCCAAAAAGTTAAGTTTAAGGGAGCACTTCACCTCAAATCCGTTTTGGGTTTTTAGGATCACTTCAATACTGCTGCCTAAGTTCGTAAATGAACCGTCCACATTGAGAACCCATTTTGGCTCTTCTAGGTGGTGACCCGTGTCCTTAGTAGAGTGATCATCGATAATTGGGGTCGTAGTCTTAACAATGAAGTCCACCAGGACCTGCCCCTTGATGGCTGGCCTGGGTCCGAATTTGATGTCGAACTCTCCCAACTCGATGGCCCATTTAACCAGCCGTCTGAAAATGTCAATTTTCTAGAGAATGCCCTTCAGTGGCTGGTTGGTTAGGTCAACCACGCGATGAGCCTTGAAGTACGGTTTCAATTTGCGGCCTAAAAAGACAAGTGCCAAAGCCAGCTTCTCAATGCCTAGGTAGCGTGTCTCTGTGCCGGTCAACGTCTTGCTCACATAGTATACCATCCGCTGAGAGTCAGAGTCCTGACGAATGAGAATAGAGCTACGAACCACCTCTGACACCGTCAAGTAGAGGTATAACTTTTTTCTATCCCTGGGTGACATTAGCAATGGCAGATTGGCCAAGTACGGCTTCAACTCATCGAAGGCTACTTGGTACTTTGCAGTTCACTGGAATCTATTTGCTTTTGTCCCCCTTAAAGCCTTAAAGAAAGGCTGATACTTATCCCCCCTACTTTGCCAAGAAGTGGGATAGTGCTGCTAGTCATCCAGTTAGCCTCTGGACATTCTTGACGCTCTGCGGTGGAAACATGTCCGTGAAGGCTTTAATCTTCTCTGGGTTTACTTCGATCCCTTACTAAGAGACGATGAAACCCAGGAACTTCCCCAAGGATACTCCAAAGATGCACTTTAAAGGATTTAACTTCATTTGGTGCGCGTGAAGTACCTCGAAGGACTTAACCAGATCGCGAATATGGTCGCTAGTAGCCTTACTCTTGACGAGCATGTTGTCCACATCCACCTCCATATTGCGGTCAATATGTTTCTTTAACATCTTGTTTACAAGCCTTTGATAGGTAGCGCTTGCATTCTTCGAACCAAAGCAATAGGTGCCTTGGTCGGTTATGAACGAGGTGTGCTCCTCTTCCTTTAGGCTCATTCAGATCGGGTTGTAGCTCGAGTACGCATCCACGAAGCTCAGTAATTCGTGTCCAGAAGTTGGGTCTACCAACAGGTCTATCCTGGGTAAACAGAAGCTATCTTTTGGGCAGGTTTTGTTGACGTCGGTAAAGTCGATGCACATCTGTCATTTCTCATTACTTTTCATTACTAGGACAATGTTAGAGAGCCAATCCGAAAACTGAAGTTTTCTAATGAAGCCAGCATCCAGAGGCTTCTTCACTTCCTCTTGGATGGAAACAAGCTTCTCCACGGAATGGTTTCTCCGCTTTTGCCTGATGGGCTTACAACTAGGATCGAGACCCAACTTGTGGACCATTACTTTAACCGAAATTTCAAACATGTCGGCACGTATCCATGCAAAGAAAACACTGTTTTGTCTTAAGAACGCTATTATCTAGTCACACAATGGTCCGGGGAGTGTGCTCCCAATCTGCACACACCTCTTCGGTCCTTCGAATTTAGTGGTACTAGGTCGGTTGCTTTGCCGAGTTACGCCTACTGCAAGGTTGTCTCGTCTCGGTGGTCCAACTTCCCTGTAGGCCATCCACTGCTATTGATGCAATCTAGGACATGTAACATGTCCGCCCAGTCACTTGGTCACACAACACTTCACTGATACCGCATACTGTTAGAAACTTTATTTTTAAATACGGTATTAAAGTGATAGCTCTAAATGTTGCTAGGCATGGCCTACGTAAGATAAGGTTGTCCATGCAGGGTAGGTCGATGACCAAGAAGGTAAGTGTATGACTCGACGTTCTAGGATATGTGCCCTGGGTGACCTCCAACTATATGATTCCTTGGAAAGCCACAGGCTCATTGTCTAGGTCGTACAGTGGCCCTTCGACTGGTTTTAGTTGGTTCTTTTTTAATCCAAGTTTAAAGAAAACATCGAGATAGAGCAAATCCTTAGAGCTTCCATTATTAATGAAAACTCATTTCAGTTAGTAATCCGTGATACTATCTGAAACGAATGCAGATATAACATGGGGATCAGTGTGTGGGAAAGTTACATGATTCATTCATTATCACTAAAGCTAATGACATTTTCTTCCATCTTCTGCTTTTTCCGTCTGGCTTGCCGTTCCTTGTGATCTGCTTTGATATTGACTGATAGGGTTGTGATCATGTTGGCCACACCAACCGTGACTCGATTTCGTGATTGGAATGGATCTTGTCCTTCCCTGCCTGAGGTGCCAGAACTCTACCCAGGGTTACTAACGAACCTGGTGAGATGACCCCTCCAAATGAGCTCCTCAATCTTCCATTGGAGTGTCTTGCAATCCTCTGTGGTATGTCCTGAAGATCGATAAAAATTGCAGTACTTAGCTAGATTTTCTCCCTCTATATTTTTCAGTAATTTTGGCTACTTGAGGAACTTTTTACCATGAATCTATATGAAGACGTCCCGTGTGTCGTTGAGGGGAGTCAGGTCGATCGGCCTATTCTCCTTGCAGTCCATTGCTCTAGTCCTGTGTTGCTTCCTATAAGGATTGTCGTCGCCACCATTTTTCCTCTTTCTATCGGCCAAGAAAGAGCAAGGTGGTCGGTCCTCTTAGGAAGCTTCACCTCGTTAGCCTCCTCGGTAACTGTGTAGGCCTTAGTGATAGACTCTACTTCTCAAAAGGTCTGTGGGTTCTTGTGGGCCAGGTTCTTAAAGAAGTCTTCATGCGTCAAGGTTGAGATGAAACTGTCAAGTTTCATCTTCTCTGTGAGCTTAGGAATCCTTTTGGCCTCCACTGTGAAACACTCCAAGAACTTCTTTGGATTCTCTCCCTATCTCTACTTGATGTGGGAGAAATGTTATGGCTGCTTCGCTTTCCGGCGGCAGGAAGCATATTGGGCTAGGAACAGATCAGTGAGCTCTCAGAAGTTCTAGATCGAGTTTGACAGGAGCCCATGGAACCAGATCGGGGCATCTTTCTTCAAGGTGAGTGGGAAATATCGGCACATTGTCAAATCTAGGCCCTAAAGACTCAGATGGGTGCGAAAGTAATTCAAGTGATCCATGAGATCAGCGCTCCCATCGTAAGAATCTGGTGTCTGCATCTTAAAGTTCGCCGGCAATGGGCGATTCAAGATCTCAGCAACGAAGGGAGATCTTTCCAGATCTATGGCGTGTTCGTTGTCATCCTTAAACACACAGTTCAAGATCTTCTCAACTTTTGCTGTGAGGTTCGAGTTTTCAAAATATAGTAAATTCTAGCAATTAAATTGATATAATTAAGTTTGGGATAAATAAAATTAAAAAAAATAAAAAAAAATTAACTTAGTATAGCAAAACTGCAGGGCTGAGCCTGCTGTAGGCTCGAGCCCAAAAGGAGGTACAGATTCCAGTAGCTACTGGGCACTCTGCAGGCTCGAGCGGGCTAGAGGGCACCAATTTCAGTATGTGTGCACTCGAAGCATGCTCGCTAAGTGCTCGAGCTCATGCGCAATTTTATTTCACTGACCTGATTTTATTTTGTTTTAAAAGGGGGAAAGAGGAGAGAGACCCTAGGAACGAAGTAAAGCAGCAAAGGGAGGAAGAGGTGAAAAGGGAAGGAGAAGGAGATTTTTGCTGCTTTTGATCCCATCAGAGTAAAAAAAAAGGTAGACCGAACTCAAACAAGTGTAACTCGAACTTTATTTTTCATTTTTACCTCTTTTAAATATCTCCATTTTGACAATTATACTCTAAAACCATTGTTCCCTAAGCTTCTTTACGAATGTTGCATGTTTCTCATGACTCTTAGATTAAATTTCATGTATATATATATGTATTATGATCCATGGCTATGATTCTGTGATTTGGCTCAAGATTTAGGTTCGATTTTTGTCTAGAAGTTTCGCATGAAACCCTAGAATGAAAATTAGGGATTTGATATCTATAAATCTTGAATCTTGAGATATAAATGTTATTTGGTAATTTGTTAATGCTTATTAATAATTTTTTTTTGGTAAGTAAGTAAGTTTTATAAATAAAAAGAAAATATACAAAAGTAATGTTCTATCTCCAAGTGTTTTTTCGACTTGGATTTAGAACATAGACGCTAGGGCATTTCCCAAGCAACGCGAACCAAGTCACATTACACTTATTATTTTTACCTAAAAATAATGATTTTTACCTAAAAATTTTACATGAAACTATACTGTTAAATTATTGAGAACTTTTGAAACTATCTAAAGGTTTAATTTTGTGAATTTGAGTGGTCCTTGAGGTATGATAAGCTAAGAACTGAGAAATGACAACAATGATACCTTCAGTTTAGTTAAATCAGTAATAAATCAGACTTAGGAGTATTATTCAGTCAGGTAAGGTTCTTCGATATGCCTTAGAACGTTGTGGTGGTACTCAGGGATAACTCCGTCTATAGAGTGATACGTGGTTCACCATTTCTCGGGGCGTAAACGCGGGAGGATAGAATCTGAATCTAATCTACCTTCGGGAGATAAAATTATAAATTATCCCGTTAGAAGGATTGTTATTGTTCTGAGTCTGGCCTTTCATTGTGTAGAGTGAAAATAATCTATCCCGGATTATTCATCATCTTAACTAGTAGGGTCTACTAGCTCAGGTCCCTTCAGAAACTAAATAGCAATTTAAAGAATAATGCAAAGTTTGATTCAATTTATGGTTTTCGATACGTTTTATGGCTAAGGTAAGAAATGATAAATGAAACAAGAATAAGATTTTGGTTTCCAAATTCATATTTTCATATTGTTTCATTTTTTCTCATATCTTCCCTATGTCCCTACTTTTTAATTGAACCATGTTCTTTTCCTCTACTGTACATGTATGTTTTTTATGGTACCTAATTGGGTTTCGGCTTACCCTTATTATTTTTGTCCCCTCCAGATGAGATAGAAGAACTTGTGCCTGAGGAACAAGAGTAGATAAGGCTTAGCAAAGAAGATTTTGGACTCTTGAAGCCTCTGGAAGATTTTAGGAGTTTTGATAGCTTTGAATGTAATTAATATTACGAATGAACTTGTACATTTGATGATTATGGCAGGTTGTATATCTTGTTGGAAGGTTGTTTGAGTTTCTACAAGGTTAACTTATGGATCTAGTTTTGCTTCCACTATTTTATTTTGAATTTGTACAGACCCTAGACGGCATCTCTTATTCGATCTCAGTACAGTGGATATGATTGTTGAATTGAAGCCATGGATAAATATGGCATCTGAATGATCTTGTGTTATGTTGTAATATATGTTGAAGTCCTTATCTGTATGCTGCGTCCAGGTTGTGTAATTTCAAGTTGTTTGTATTGGATTTTATCCCTTTTTAGAAGAAATTCTGCACGATTTTCTGCAAAATTTTATATTATATAATTTTGGGCATTAGTTTTATTTATTTATTGATAGAGATTATTTAAGAAAAATAATCCGTTCTATCACACTTGGTATCAGAGAAAAAAGAGATGTCTTAAATTTAATTTGAACCATATACGAAAGTTAGGATCGATTAAGATTGATCGAATAGGTAGATGAAGGTGTAGGATGATTAAATTAGATTAGATAGTCCTAGGCATTCTAGTTTGTATGCTCTAGATTAGAATTTAGTTGGGATACAGTGTTTAAGTTGATTGATATTGATTTCAGGCCTAGGTTATTCGATTTGGGTTTAAGGTTTAGGATGATCTGTTCTAAGTTGAGGTAAGATAATGATAATTAGGATTGGATGGAATGTTTAGGTTTGGGCCCTATGATTTCTATCATGAAGTGCGTTGATTAATTTCAACCCCTCCCTCTAATTTGATTATATGAGAATAATCAATGTTGTGATGTTTGTGGTTATAGGAAATGACATGGCTAGTAGAAGAGGAAGAAGGATTACTCATGGAGATGCTAGTATTCCCCAGGGTCGAGAGGCTAAATATTTAAATTTGTTGGGGAGGATAACTAATATACTAGAATCAATGGAGTAATGTCATATAGCTCCAATTCCTACATCAGAGTCAGCCCTAATGAATCATGCCCTAACGGCATATGAGAGGTTTACGGTAGAAAAGGGTGCCTGAATTTTTAGGGAAACCAGATCCGATAAAAGCGGATATTTGGTTTTAGAGACTGAAGAAAATATTTATGGTCATTCAATATTTTGATCAAAAAAAGGTTATTTTTATGGTTTATAAGTTAGAGGGAGAAGCTGATAGTTGGTGGTCGATGAAGAAAAGGGACGTTGGGTTTGCCCGATGAGGAAATCTCTTGGAAAATGTTTGAGGAGGCTTTCTTGGAACAATATTTTCCTTCTAGCCTCCGAGATTGGAAGGAAGAGGCGTTTATACAACTTAGGCAAGGAAGCCGCACTGTGGCAGAATATGATGCGTGGTTTGTTGAATTGTCACAATATGTGCCATATATTATGGAAGATGAATTGAGGTAAGCCAAGAAGTTCCAACAATGATTAAGGGATGAGATTAGGAGTCAGTTGGTGACCCAAAAGCTTCAAATTTATGCTGAGGTTTTAGATGGGGCTCTAATACTTGAAAGAGGGCTTGAGACTCAGAAATCTTTTGCTAAGAGAGCAGCTAGTCAGGTGAGTTTTTAGTGTAGGAATCCGGTTTAGGATCCTCAAAACTTACCAAAAAGATGGAGGTGTCTGGTAAAGGGAAGAAAGGTAACATTGAAATTCAGTCAGTGTTAGGTTCCCAAGTGCCTGTGGTAAATTGTAATCACTGTGGGAAAAATAATTCAGGAGAAACTTGCTTTCGATTGACGAGGCTTGTTGTAATTGTGGACAGCGAGGCCATCTAATTAAGGATTGTTCCTTACCAAAGAGATTAAATGCAAAGAAGCCCACTATCTCAACTAAAGCATTCGCGAAGACAGTTCAGGACGCTAAGACATCTCCAATTACGATTGAAGGTATTTTTTTTATTTGTGGAGATTTGATTTCTGTTTTATTTGATTCATGATTTTCATATTTTGTTATTCCCCCATGATTTGCATGTTATATTATGTCCACCTTAAAAATTCTAGATTGTTCCATGGTTGTGTGTCTACGCATCTTTTGTGGACCTTATAAATTGTGAACCGCTATTAACCAAATGTCCTATCGAGAAAGGAATGTGAGTTTAATTTGAGGAAATACCCTGTCGAGCATGTGGTATCATTGGTAGCATGATTTTGAATCTATAGGACTAAAGAAGTGGCTAATTGGGAAAATCGAATGATGTTGTGTAGGTGTATGGTCTTTTAGGTTTAACAAAATCTGATAAACGATCTGATAAAAATTTCTTGAGGATTATAGGACTATGAGACATTTGGCTTATGAGCGAGTAGTGTTTATAAAAAAATGGATTTGTGGGGTAACCTTCAAGAAATTTAGGAAAAATTGTTGACCATTTTGTTTAGGATTAACCCCTGATGGGTCTAATGAGTTATGGTAGAATGTAATGCTTTTTAGAAATGTTAGAATTATGTAATTCTTACATCGTGATAGGTAACTATCCACGAGCAAAGTGGGGGAGAAGCTTATGGTTTGAAATTGCTTCACCCATAGTTGGGGTTAGTCGGTGAGGTCCTTACCTTGAGGATTTATAGGTGTTGTTTATAGGGATTGTTATTATCCAATAGTTCTAAAAGTTTAAGGAGTTGTATCGTAAATAAGAAATGAGTATGCGTTAGTGTAGGTGATAAGTTGAGGATGGTAAAGGTGGATTTTAGTATCTTTTGAGGAAAGTAAGTATTATAATCGATAATTGATATCGAAAGTTTCCACTTTAGAACTTGCGGGTTTTACCTTGAAGATAGCTTTTACCAAATGAATTTTAAGGGCTAAAATAATTATATCATAAAGAAAGATGATCCTTTGATATTGCCAGTGGATAGATCTATTTAAGTATTGTGGAGATGAACCCTAATGTCTTTAAGGGAAGCAGACATCAGTATTGACAATCGATTTTAGAAGTCTTTAGACTTAATATGCCTTCGATGTTCCGTAGGAGATATGAAAGGTAAATCACGAGTAGGTTTAGATGCTTTGATAATAAGAAGTCGTATTCTTAAACTGGGAGACAGAATCGTATTCGAAGTACTGAGGCTATAAAATTATAAAATAAGAAGTCCTTATGGTTTGTTTTAGGACGATTAGGATGACCCACTCATCGTGATTGTGGATAACGTGTTCGGATTGAATCAGTTACCTCATCAGTATGCCAACAAGTTCTTAAAGCTACTAAGTATTTGAGTTTTGAGATTTTTGGGTAATGACCTAAAGTTATGTTGGATCTTTTGGTAATAACTTGAAACTATATCAAATTCTTGGGTAACTGTTATGATTATAATTTCTAGTCTGGCTATAATTTCAATATTTGTAGGAATTGTTTTCATGGTCTTGCTATCTCAGGATTTGTTTTAATTATGGTCGCTGTATAATCTAGGTGCCCTATATGAGCCAATGCATATAAGTTTTAAAAGATATGGGATCTGCAATCTAAATGATTAGATATAATAACGGAAATGAGCGTAGGCTCTCAACCTCTGTTTTTTTTTTTTTTTAGTAAGTAATTAAACCTCTATAGGTCTTTGGATGTGATTGGAGAGGCTAGGAGTTAATGGCCATGTAATTCAAGGATATATAAGTATTGTTAATTTGTTGACAAATTGGCCATTCTTATCAATATAGATTTTATATTATAGGAAATGTCGAGCTGTTGACACACCAACAAATTAATGAGGATATAGAGTATTTTCGATTTGAGGTTTAGTTTCAATTTGAGGTTTATGCCGACACTTTAATCAAACTTGATCAAAGAATTGTAGGTTTCAAATTAAATTAGATATGACAACTAATTAGAATTGGGTAATTCGTAGTTAGATGACTAATCAGAGTTACGTAGTGAAAATGTGGTAAACCCATGTATTTTAAAGTTAAATTTGAGGACAGGAAGGACTAATCATTTTCAAGGCTTAATGTAAGTTGAAGTAAGAAATTTTTCCCCGTTTAAGGTTTTGAACTAGGTTGAAAAAGTAGTTAATAAATTTAGGTTTGCCTTTAGATTTGGTGAATTTAAATATTTATAGAACGAATCAAGTACTAAAGATCAAGGCAATTTGAATGCTTAAGGTTTCCTAAGATAATCATTTAATTGAGAAAATGACTTGGGAACGTTAGAAAGGTTTCCTCCGATTAAGGAAATTCAAGATTCGTTAAATTTTGAGGATAAAATTTCTATAAGTGGGGAAGAATTGTAAAGTCCGAATTTTCAAAATATAGTAAATTTTAGCAATTAAATTAATATAATTAAGTTTGGGATAAGTAAAATTAGAAAAAAAAATAGGAAATTAATTTAGTGTAGCAAAACTGTAGGGCTGAGCTTGCTGCAGGCTCGAGCCCGAAAGGAGACACAAATTCCAGTAGCTACTGGGCATGTCGTAGGCTCAAGCGGGCTCGATGGTGCCAATTCCAATATGTGTGCGCTAGAAGTGCGTTCGCTAGACGCTTGAGCGCAAGCGCGATTTTATTCCACTGATTTGATTTTATTTTGTTTTAAAAGGGGAAAAGAGGACAAAGAACCCAGGGCACAAAGCAGAGCAGTGAAGGGAGGAAGAGGAGAAAAAGGAAGGAGAATGAGATTTTGGCCGCTTTCGATTCGATCAAAGTAAGAAAAACGGTAGACCAAACTCAGGCAAGTGTACCTCAAACTTTATTTTTCATTTACCACTTTTTAATATCTCCACTTTGATATTTATACTCTAAAACTATCGTTCCCTAAGCTTTGTTACAAATGTTGCATGCTTCTCATGACTTTTAGATTAAATTTTATGTTTATGTGTATGTATTATGATTTGTGGCTTTGATTCTGTGATTTGATTCAAGATTTAGGTTCAATTTTTGTCCGAAAGCTTCGCATAAAACCCTAGAACGAAAATTAGGGATTTGATATTTATTTTAATCTTGAATCTTGAGATATAAATATTATTTGGTGATTTGTTAAAACTTATCAGACAATTTTTACCTGAAAATTTTACATGGAACTATACTGTTAAATTATTGAGAGCTTCTGAAACTATCTAAAGCTCTGATTGTATGAATTTGAATGGTCTTTAAGACATGATAATCTAAGAGCTAAGAAATGATAACAATGATATCTTCAATTTAATTAAATCAGTAAGAAATCGAACCTAGGACTGTTAGTCAGTCAGGTAAGGTTCTCTGGCATACCTTAGAATGTTACCGTGGTACTCAAGGATAACTTCGTCCATAGAGTGATACATAGTCCACCCTTCCTCGGGGTGTTAACACTGGAGGGCAGAATATGAATTTGATCTGCCTTCGTGAGGTAATATTATAAATCATCCCGTTAGAAGAAATGTTACTTTTCTGAGTCTGGCCTTTAATTGTATGGAGTGAATGCAATCTATCCCTGATTATTTACCCCCTTGACTAGTAAGGTCTACTAGTTCAGGTGCCTTCAAAAACTAGATAACAATTTAAAAAATAATGTGAGATTCGATTCGATTTACGATTTTTGACATGTTTTATCGCTAAGGTAAGAAAAAATAAAAGAAACAAAATAAGATTTTTCTTTCCAAATTCATTTTTTATATTGTTTTATATTTTCTCATATCTTCCCTATGTCCCTACTTTTTAATTGAACCATATTTTTTTCCTCTACTGTACATGCATATTTTTTATGATACCTTACTAGATTTTGGCTCATCCTTGTTGTTTTTGCCCCCTCCAAATGAGATAGAAGAACTGGTGCCTAAAGAATAAGAGTAGATAAGGCTTAGCAAAGAAAATTTTGGAGTCTCGAAGCCTCTAGAAGATTTTAGGAGGTTTGATAGCTTTGAATGTAATTAATATTACAAACGAACTTGCACATCTGATGATTATGGAAGGTTGTATATCTTGTTGGATGGTTGTTTGTGCTTCCGTAGGGTTACCTTATGAATCTAGTTTTACTTCCACTATTTTGTTTTGGATTTATAGATGCCCTAGATGGCATCTCTCGTTCAATCTCGATACAGTGGATATGATTGTTGAATTGAAGCCATGGATAAATATGGCGTCTGAATAATCTTGTGTTGTGATGTGAATATATGTTGAAGTCCTTATTTGTATGCCGTATCCAGGTTATGTAATTTCAGGTTGTTTGTATTGAATTTTGTCCATTTTTAAAGAAAATTCTGTCTGATTTTTTACAAAAATTTATGTTATGTTATTTTAGGTATTAGTTTTATTTGTTTATTGACGGAGATTATTTGAAAAAAATAATCCGTTCCATCACATTGTCCTCCACTTGGGAGGCGTTCCCAAATCTCTTAGAGTTGAGATAAATCCTCAACTCTATTCTTTCATCACTGTGGCATGTAGCTGGCTTAATGTAGAGAGAGAAACTCTCTCTTCTCTCTAGGATTTCAAATTTGAACTCTAATCTGCCGCTCTCCTGACTCTGGCGGCGCCAGTGCCGGCCATGGCCGGCCTCTTGGGTGTTCCTCCTGGCCTCCTCCAGGATTCCGCCCTTCCCTCTCTACCCACTTGTCCTACAGTTCTGGAGGTCTTGTCCTCCAAGCCCGAACTCCACTTGCGATTGGAAGCCCTCACACCTCCTTCTGGTCCTTCATCTGTGGCGGGCGTCTTGAAGACTCCTTGCCCTAAAAATGTTCCGGAATCGTCCCCCTCCTGGGCCGATATTGTCTAGAAACGTGGTAACACACCTTCCCCTGCTCTGAAATTCTTCCCTCCACAGGATGTGGATGGCGATATTGCGCGTATCTCTTCACCCCCTGAAGTGCTTCAGCAAAGTCAGCTGGTATGGAAATCTACACTTCTGGGTTGCTTCTCTAGAAAGGGATTACATTTCCATGTCATTACCAACATTGCTCGGCGAATTTGGCAACGATTCGGTCTCTGTCATGTTGCTGAGTGTGCAAACAGCCTCTTCCTTTTTCGATTCTCCTCTGATGTGAATTCAGACGAGGTTTTGGCCAGAGCCCCGTGGACTTTCAGGTAATTCGTAACTTCTCAAACAATGGCTCCCGGGTATGCCTTTGGCAAAAGAAGATTTCAATTCTTTTCCTGTTTGGATCAAATTGAGGAACGTTCCTGCTGATTACTGGACCCCTCTTGGGCTCAGTTGGATCAGTAGCACAGTGGGCAAACCCATTCATCTTGATGCTTTCACAGTCAAAATGGATCGTTTGCACTCTACTCGGGTGTGTGTTGAAATCAACCCTGATGCGGCTCTCCTATCCAAAATTTTCTTAAATTGCTCGGCAAGTGAGTTGGAGCCGTACGCTGTTGTGGAGGTTGATTTGCCTAGTTCCTGGACTAGGAGAGGCTGTAGCTCTTCAATGGGTTGCTCTCAATCAGTTGCCCGCCCCCAGAAGAGAGGTCTGAAGTCCAATGGGACTCTGGTTTCTGATGGCCCGGTCAAGCCGAGTATGATTCAGCAGACTGGGAATTCTAACGCTCCTGATTTGGATCCTCTTAATGTTGTTATGCGTTCAAAGGACCTGGTTGGCTTGGTGCCCGACTTGGTGCAGCCTAAGCTGGATGCGTTTTCTACAATGAGAGGTTCTGTGGTTCCAAAATGTCTTAAGACTCTGAACTTTGCAATCGAGGGCGCTTGCGCTGGCTCTAGAAAAAATTCTACCTGTGGGCCTGGACCTCTCTCATCGTCTCCCCTTGCTGATGCGGATGCCCCATCTGCTCCGGGTGCTGTCTATTCAGCTGCAGGTTCAATAGGGACACCTAGGCCGAATGTTGCTATATTTTCCAGCCTGCCTGATTCTCTGGTCGCAAAATCTATGCTGATGGGGCTTCACATGAGGCAGGTGTGGAAACTCAGATGGGGAGCTTGCCGTCTGCTGGATTAGATGGGGAATGTTATAAGGTTCATGTTCTTAAGGAGCATGATGTATCCTTTATTTTCACTGGCTCCGATGTGTAGTCTCCCGAGATGCTGCCTGCTGATGGTGTTCCAACCGGGTGTAGTGAGGAGGGTTCCTCTGAGGAGCCCTTCAGTGATGCCCTATATGGCGATGATGTTTCCTCCGATCACCCTATGTTGGATGTGGCTACTCCGTTTGTGGGCGTTCATGATGCTGGCTCTCTTCCAAGGCCCCCTGCTGCCTCGTCTGATCATCATGTTTCGGGTCTGTCTGCTGATGCAGATCTTGATCTCACTCCCGAATTATCTCACAGATTTCTCGAAAATATTTCTTGGATGGCTTTGGCCATGTTGGGGGTGACTCTATTAGGCCACGAGTATCTTTGGAAGTTGATCATGAGGTCCGTGCATTGGATGCTCCCTCGGAGATGCCGACCTCGAATAATATTCAAACTTTTTGGGAGATGGTGGACATGCATCATAAAGAATGGAAGAGGGCCAAGGCCCGTAGATGCAGAAAATCCAAAAGGGCTAATAATTTTTCTGGAGCCTGTGCACGCCCTTAACTGGGCTGCAGGAGCTGGCCTAGTTTGTGGATGGTGCGGTGGCCATCTCAAAGTGTCATTTTGTTTCTGTTGTCTGTCTTTTATAGGGACTAATTTGGCCTCCTCGAAATGGTGGATGGTTTCCCGGGGGGTATTTTGTATGGTTTGGGTGAATATGATGTTGCCTTGTTCTGCCTATGGCTGCTGGTTTTGCTAATCACAAATACTTGGCTATTTAGGAATTAAGCTGGATTTGCTTCAGGTTGCTGCTGAATTTCCCTTCCTGATGTTGGTTGCTGAGGAGCTGATTGGCTGCTGCAGAGGCTGGGGCGATAATTCACTGGCCTTTCTTTGCTAGGCTACAGTCTGATGGGTTGGTAGTTGGGACCCTGCTGATGCTGGTGTCCTGCTGATCCGGACGTAGGTGGCATTGCTGCTCATGTAGTTTGGCTGTTTGCTTATTTGCACCTGGTTCATCAGCTGGATGCGGCGATGCAGTCGCGTGATGAATATGATTCTGCATTTCCTAATGCTATTATGGCTGGTGTTTACGAATGCTGTAGGCCTTTATGCTAGCCTGATTTTTGTTTCTGTCGATATCTGTGGGATGCAGAAGTGGATAAGGCTACAGATGGGTCACGGCTGCTGGCTTCATCGTGTGGTATGGCTGCTGCCATGCCCATGCTGATGGCTGATGATGTCCTGAAGCGGTTGAAGCCCTCGTTCGAAGGCCATTTATATGGGCTTGCTGATTCAAACCTGTTTCCTGAATTGGGGTTGCAGTTGCTGGAAGGTCTTGATGTAGCTGGTTGCAGCCCCTCTCGTTGTGCGTGTCGAAGAAGTAGGTGTTGGATTGGATGCATTCTACTTTTGTTGTATTGTGAAGAATGGCTGATGGAGCTGCAATCCTGAGGGTACTGGTGCTCCAGGCTGTTAAGTTGTCTCTATTGCCTTGATTCGTTTATGGGTTGAGGGAGCAGGTGATGAATTGGATGCAGCCTCCTTGTACTAAGATGTGAAGAATAGCTTGCTGATCTGGCCAACTGGTTTGTTGAGGTGCTAGTGCCCTCCTAGTTGGGCTGTAATATCTAGTGCTATTTGCTCCTTTTTCATCCTGTTGGTTTGGGCTGTAAAATATGCACGAGAGGGCTATTGTTGATGCTAAAGCTACTGCTGGTGCTGCCGATTGTGCAATTGCCACTGCCCTTACATGATCCCGGGATCCTGGATGAGCTGCCAGTAAGCTGCGGATCCAGTGGTGTTCCCAACTGTTCATGCACTGCTTTCTTAATGTGGTGTGTGGCCTGTTTGCTGGTATGGAGGAGCGCCGATACCTCCTGTTTAGAAGACTTGTTGTTCTGCATAGGACAGATCTTAGGTTCGGTCGATTTTGTGGAGCATTGTTCCCATGGTGGACCTTTTTTGTGTTATCCCTTTGGTGTCATCTGATGTACCAAGATGCTCGGGAAATACCCTAACGTTTTATGTTTTTATCTCCCTGTCAAACTACTTGGAGACAAAGCATTGATTATGCAAATTTTTTCTCCCATTAATCCAAATTTACTTGCTTACAAAAAAAACAAGGCATGTAGCCAGTCGGCTACTGCCACTGACAGATCATTCGTTCCTGGAGGCTCCCTTCTAAGCCTGAGGCCTTGGCTCATATCGAGTATATCCGAGGTTCCTCCTTTCTTAACTCTCATCTGGAGTCCTATGGCGCAAGCGTCCCACAAGCCTAGGACGGCTTTAGGCGTTGGAGGCCTCCAGAGCATAAGAGTTGGCCGGCCTCGTAGCTTTCTTTGGTGGCTTCTTTTTCCTCTAGTCTCTTCCCCATGAGGCTTGGGCAAGAGCTGTAGAAGACGGAGCCCCCTACTTCTTCTTGCCCTGGCAAGTGCAAATCATCAGGAGCATTTTGTTCTTATTGCTCATCTTCTCTGTCAAGTTTTAGAGGAATGGTGCAGGTGCCCCTCCGATTAGGTTTCCAGTAGAGTGATCCTGATCAGGAGAAATAGCATCTCTAGCGGGAACGCTAGTTTGGGCTTTAGTGTTCACCATTCTATCTGATGGTACTGACTTTGTAAAAGAAAGTGTTTGCGGAGATAAAAGTGGTTAGCTTTTTATTAGCCTTCACACAAACGGCGCCAATGATACGTTATGGATCCAAACTTGAACAAATTCGAGTCAAACAGTCCATTGAATTTCGATCTTCGTTCGCTTCGCTTTGGGTCCTGCACACTACAATTTCAAATAAGATGTCAGATGACGGAGAAATTTGATCCCACTGAAAATACTTTGACGTTTAAGTCAGTAACTGGCATTCTGAAATGAGAAGGTGAATGTAGTATGAATGCTGATGAGTGTTTGTGAAGGTGAAAACGTATTCGTGGGGTGAGTGACTTATGTGGTTGTTCATGAGGAGCAGGACCTCTCAATACAGAATTCACTGGAAATTGGTAGTTGAGAGGGAGAGAGCGCACTTGAAGACTTGAGAGAGTTAAAGAGCTTTTGAGAGCTTAAGATTGCTTGAGTGCTTTTCATGGGCGTTTGAGAGCGTATTCGAGAGCATACCTTTGAATAGAGTTTCTATGATTTTTTATAACCATGGCCCTAGGCTACCTTCATTACGCAGAAGGGTTGGATACCCGCGCACTGCTAAGGATTGTTGCCTTTCCTGATACGAGCATAAGCGCCTCTTTAGCTATAACAGTCCAAGGGATTAATTTCATTCCTTCTGTATTTTGTAACTTTTAAGGTTTCTAACAAATAGCGCACAAATTCTGGCGCCTTTCTCCCAGGAAGCGTACTGATTCTGAAGGTAATCGTTATAATGGAACTTACCTTCTTAGAGATGTAAAATATTATGGTAGATGACAGTTGTGGCTCTAAGATGAACACGTGGACCAATTAAGACTTGGGCTGTGTGCGTCTTGGGCCCCAACCATTCTACCGGTCGCCTCTCCGATCAACGAAAGTATTGACTATCCTAGGCTTTAATGGACCGTCTTACTCTTGGATCTCTACCGACCCACTTGCTCTTCACCTGGTCAACGACAACGTTAACCGTCTAGGCAGAATTGAACCATTGTAAATTTGGGTTGTTTTTTCCTTCATGAGTCAGCCTGTTACTGATGTTCCCATCACTTATATTTATTTTACCAATTTGAGATTGTCTATTCGTCATTTCATGTCGTCAAAGCTATTGTGCCAGCAGAGGAATTATACAACACACAAGTTCTATGTGTAATAATCATCTATTATAGAGACATAATTTTTTTAGATGAATTTAATCGGTCACTTGGACCCACAAATATAGTTCTTAAATAATTACTTCATGTCATAGGGTAAAATACCTAATAGTTTTAGGATACAGTTTTATCATTTGGATCCATGGTCTTCAAAATGTTACAATACTCTTCACCCCATAAAATACACATAATTTATAATTAATTTATGCAATGGGGTAGCTTTGGCAAAATAATTAATACTCAAATTTAATTGATTAAAAATAAGGATTATCCCTCTTATTGTGCCTCAAATATATTGTCCTTGAAATTGCACAAAAATTTAATTGTCTCTTCAACTTAAAAGCTTTTGGCGTTAATGGATATGTAATCATAATGTCTGTGCTATTATGTTTTATTGATATATTTTGCTTTTAATCTTTAGTTTTAAGGATAAAATAATTGATTTTATACACTTATAATTTCTTAAATATTTGTCATTCTTAAAAAAAAAGCTGCATAATTATTACAAGAAATTTTTATCGACTTAGTTATCCTATCAATAATTCTATCTTGATTTTAAATGTCACAGCTATAATGCATGAATTGTATCCTCTAAGTGTTAGAAATTTATGTGGCTAAAACAACTACAAAAACGGAATTTAAAATCGATTAATGTACCTCCGGCCATTTGGTGCTCTGTTTTCGGACGTTGGATTCGGACCGACTCCATGCTTTTGGACACTCCTTCACTCGTTTAGATGGTGTATTATTTGAGTTGGGTGCCAGGGACAAAGCCAAAATGCTCAATTTATAGGCGAAACCATCACCCGCCTCAACCGAGCGTTTGGAACTCAAATCGGTCAAAATTGATGAATTAACTTAATGGGAGAGTTATCACTACTTAATGAACCACAAATGCTTCAGCAATTAACTGAGAAAAACGCCAAATGGTTACAAATCTATCAAGGAAGACGAAGAGAACGAAACTCTTTTGGCGGGTCGAAATCAGCTTCAGAAGCCGTTCGTGGCTCGCAACTTGGCAGCTCGTGGGCCGGCTCAACGTCTTGGGCCGGCTCAGCATTTGGGCTGAAGCCCACATTCTCCTACTTGGTCCATATTTAACTTGATGTGATAATTAAGATCATCAATTTTTTAAATTTTAAGAAATAAATATATGAATCATGGCGAGAAGTCCTCTAACAATGAGTAATATCTTCCATGTATTACAATATATTAATTTCCCAAGTCATCCGGTAACTTTACTTTATGAATAAACCCTATGTTTATTCTTTGTCTAACTTAATGATATTCTCAAATTAATTAATGTGTACACAATTTTGAGAAATATCACAACAA
>JAODPA010115232.1:0-18922 GCA_025585075.1 Nepenthes mirabilis
TGGGATACGGGTGGAAGAAGGACGGGGGAGAGAGGGTTCAAGGATGCCGGAAAGCCAGAGGGGGGAGAGTCGACCGGCGCCATGGGCGCCGACAAGAAGGTTGAAGGCGGGCAAATCGTGCTTTAAAAATCGGCTTCAGTGAGAGAGAAAATAGAGGACCTAACACTAGTCGGCTCCAGGACATCGACCATCTGCTGAAATCCAAAGGCAGATCAGAATAGATAAAAGCCCAGCAGGGACAGCAGTCACCACAATTCAATACCTAGCTTCTTTACAGCATTACCAGCATCAGACATAAATCATGCAGGTAACACGGTTAATTCAGCAGCAAGCCAATCAACACCAGTGACAGCCACTAACAATACAACATCACAGACAAAAGGGCAACCATCTACATCTAATTCAGTCTCCAAACACCCGCCATTACATTCCTACATAGGCAACGTCCTTACATTCAACACCAGTTGCAGACGACCACCAAAAGAGAGCCACCTGTTCTTCCATGATGTGACCCGGTGAGTAATTTTCTCAGTGAGAGCAAGACAATCCTGAATCGCAAGCCTTGTAGTTAATAGAGGGACACCCAGGTACCTGATAGGGAGAGAGCCCACTTTGAAACCCATAATGTCAGAAATATTCTGAAGAATTGAGGGGTCTTTTGAGCATATGAATATTTCACTCTTATTCACATTTGCCGAGAGACCAGAGAGCCAATGAAATTCCTCAAGGCAATCTTTAAGAATACGCAAAGAGTCGACATCTGCATGAGAGAATAGGAGAAGGTCATCAGCAAAAGCAAGCATGATATTATGGGTCGCCTCACAATTCCGGTGAAATTTGAATTTATCATTCCTACACGCCTTAATTTCAATAATCCCATTCAACACCTCCATAACCAGCACAAAATGGTATGGGGACATGGGATCGCCTTGACGGAGGCCTTTGCCCCCTTTGAAAAAACCAACCGCTTCCCTATTGATATTGACAGAGAATGAGGGGGTTGTTATGCATTGCCTAATCCAGTTGACCATCTTAGGCAGGAATTTCATAATGGTTAGGATAGAGATTATGAAATCCCAATGAACAGAATCGTATGCTTTCATGAGGTCAATTTTCATAGTACATCTAGGCGGGTCGTGACCCAGATGATACTTATGGAGGAGCTCTTGGGCCAGGAGGATGTTGTCACTGATTTGACGACCAGTCATAAAGGCCGTCAATGTATGGAACCTGCTATGATGGAGGTTGCCGATTTCAATTGAGGTTGCCGATTGGGGCTGGAGGCCGGATGGGCTTTGTGACTGGTTTGGCTTGCTGACATGGACTGTCATAAGCCGTTTTTGGACTTGCGCGTCAATTGCCGTTTTCGACTTATGGCTGGTATGGCTTTGTGGCCGATTTTAATTGCCGATTTCAACTGCCGATGTCGACTTTGGCCGGGTTGGCTTTTCTGTGGCCGAGTACAATTGTCGTTTTCAATACGGATTTCGATTGACAACTTGTGGCTGATTTCAATTGCCAATCTCAGTGCCAGTTTGGCTTTGTTGCTTATATGCCGAGTTGGACTCGAGATTGCCGGTTTGGAATTGTTGCCGAAGTGGCTGATGTGCTGTACTCCAGCGTTGTGGGAACAGATGCCGGATTGGCTGCTTCCCCCTTGATGCTGTTTTTGTGAAGAATGATAACACAGTTACTTACCAAAAAAAAAGAGGTGATTTGGATAATGGGAGTGCTATTTCCTGGTTGCTGAGGGTGGCGGATGGTTGTGTGTTGTGTGTGTGTTGGCTGGCGATGGTATGGTGTCTACCTCAAGCTAATACTTTGTTTATTCAGTTTCTTTGGAGTTCAGCTGGCTCTATTCCAAGTGCTGCTGAATTTTCCTTTCTGACGTTGGTTGGCTGCGAAGCTGATTGATTGCTGTTGTGCCATGTTGAAGCTGGTCTATATTTGAAGTCTGGCGTTGGTGGCAGTGCAAGGTTTTAACCTTGTTTTATGCTGATGCTGAGGTATACTCTCTGGAGGACCCTGAATTGCAGTGTTTTCTGAGGTTGGTGGATGTGCTCCTGCGAAGATGTAGAACTGCAGGTTGCTGGCATCATCTTGCTGCCAGTTTTGTGAGGCTGTGGCTGGTGATTTGCTGGCCCAGTTTTGATGATGGGTGAGATGCGAGTGTTGCATTGGATGCTGTTGGGTTGTGGCCACTGTCTTTGTCCGCTGGAATGTGATGCCTCTCTGCACCTAATTTGGTTCCTGTTGCTCCTGCTGATGGCGTTTGCAGCGGTTTCGGATGGGGCTCGGCTGCTAGTTCCCTCTGATGAAGGAAATTTGCCTTGCCTGGTTCTGTTTTTGGCGCTTCTGGTGCTGAACCCTTTTAATATTTTTCTGATGGAAATGTCATATTTTGTCGTTTCTGTTAAATGTTATCCTCCTAGAGGCCTTTTTGTATATTCTGATGTACTGTCCGCTCGGGGTATGCCCTAACGCTTTATGTTTTATTTCCAAGTCAAAATACTTGGAGATAAAACATAATTTTTTATAATTTTTTCTCTCTTTAATCCAAAATACTTACTTACCAAAAAAAAAAGATAACGTTCTGGATAATCGTCTGTTCATATGTAACATTAGACTTTTTTTTTTGGTAAGTACGTGATTTGGATTAATGGGAGAAAAGAATTACAAATTAGGATTTTTCACCAAGTGTTATTCCGACTTGGGGATAAACCTAAATAGCTAGGGCATGCCCGAGCACTTTGAATATGTATGTATGTATGTATGTATGTAACATTAGACACTGGGGGATCAACAGCTAAAGTGACGTGGAAGAGAAATGGGTTAGAGAGAGAAGCCCTCGCTTCTCTCTTCTCTTCAAATTTCAATTTGAAATTTGAACTCATTTTTCAGCGGCGCTCCTCCTCTGATTGGGCGACGCCGGAGCCGACCACGGCCGGTCTCCTGGTTGCTCCGCCCGGTTGCCTACCATTTTTCGTCTCCAGCTCTCTTCCTTTCCAGACATCAGATCTGGCTTAGTCGGTGTCCTCTGTGACTTCGACTGTGGCTGTGAGCGCGGTCCGATTCTCCAACCATTGTTCGTTAAGAATGGTTCCTATCCGCTGTATCAGATTGTCGTCATCGGCAAATTCTTCCTCTGAGGCTCGATAGCTCTCTCTGGACCTATTCTTTCTTCTTCTCGGTTCACCCTTTGGCGTGCGCTAAGGTGTGGCTGGGATTTTGGGCTTCAAGCTTCTTCGATTTCGATGTTGTCTGTAGCATTTGTCGGCTCATGTGCTGCTCGAAGGTTCTGGCGCAGTCGTATGTCTTTGCTGTCGACTCGGATGATCCTCTTCCTGTGTTTTCACTCCAGTTGGACGGGTTGGGGGATGCCGTACAGCTCAGGATTGGAACTATTAGGCGAGGGACTGAAGAGCTGGCCGAAGATCTGATTGGTTGCTAGAGTCCCTTCAGTTGCGGTGAGATCCTTCTGTGTGCCGCCTTCTGATTGGGCTGTCGGCTCCTGCAAGTTGCCCCCTTTCCTGATAAAATTCCGCTCTTGTCTGTTTCTGACTAGGTAGTGGAAGTTGAAATTGTTTACCATTCTAAACCAGCTCATCGTAAGCCTCTCAAGCTTATTAGCAAAAAATGGGTTGCCAAAAATCAAAATAAGCAACCAAATTGCCCTCAGGCTCCCGCTCATGGACCTGGGTGTCTTGTTGGAGAGGTGGTCCATCCATCTGAACAATTGCTAGGTGCTGAGGCACTAGTGGATGTCAGCTCCGCACAAGTAAAATCCAGCGGAAAGGGGCTTGTGCTGTGCTCTTTACTAGCTGACTCTGATTCTAAGATGGCAGAGACTGATGTCGGCTCTAATGACTTCTCCTCGAAAATGGAGAGTAACTTGGATCATTTGACACCAGCTGTCAGCGTGCGGGTGGAAAAAGGTTCGTGGTTGGCTAAAAGCAAGTCTCATCCTGAGGTTATACCTGCTGGACCAGTGCCGGAGTCCAATTCCTTTGCGGCATTACGGTGCCTAGAGGCGGACACCCTTTTAGACCCTTCTGCTGGGGTCTATGTGCTTCCTAATGCTGAAGCTGAGGCTGGCACATTAGCCGGATCAACTACTTCTAATGCTGGGGCTTCCCATGAGGTTGTGGCCCAGCTTGAGGGTTTTTTTTTTTTTTTGGTAAGTAAGAATTTTGGATTAGTGGGAGAAAAAATTTACAAAATCAATGCTTTATCTCCAGGTATTTTAACAGGGAGATAAAACATAAAGGCTAGGGCATTCCCCGAGCCACTGAATACAACAAAAGACATCAAGAAGATGAAACAAGAGTAAAGTCCCCTAGGGGGAAAACATTCAATGAAAATGGCCAAACATGAAGTCTGTCCATTTTAGAATAAAAGGTCTTCAACGAGGATGTAACGGCGCTCCACCGATACAGCCAGAAAGACCATTCACCACTCCGGCCGAAGTAACAGCCAACGCAGCAGCCAGAATTGTCCAGAGCAACCAAGTAGCAGCCATGAGCAACAGCACCGAACTCCATCAGCCCAGCAATATTTTTTTTTTTTGGTAAGTGTGTATTTTGGATTAAAGGGAGAAAAAATTTACAAAAAATTATGTTATAATTCCAAGTTTTTTGACTTGGAGTTAGAACATAATACGCTAGGGCATACCCCGAGTAGCTGGTACATCAGAGAATACCTCAAAAAACCTCTAAGAGGAGCGATCTAACAGAAAATAGAAAATGAATACTGCCATTTTACAAATTCAGATTCAAAAACAGTTACTCCCGAGACGACAGGATCAACAACATCCACTCGCCCCGCAACAACATGCTACAGCATAACAAGGTTTTTGAGGAACTCTCTGTTGTACCAGATGCTCGGGGTATACCCTAGCGTTTTATGTTCTAACTCCAAGTCAAAAACTTGGAGTTTTAACATAATTTTTTATAAATTTTTCTCCCATTAATCCAAATTACACACTTACTTACCAAAAAAAAAAAAACAAGGCTGCCAACAACCTAAATGCACCCCAAGTCCAGGAAGCAAAAGGCTACTGCAGTACGCCCACCGTCCCAGCGTCAGCAAAAAAAATAGCAGCAGCTGCACATTCCAGGAGTACCCATCAGACATGGTCCTGTAAAATCTGCCATTCCACCTCCAAGCATGCCAAATAAGCATCAGATCAGCCAACCAGCTACCAGAGTCAGCCCAGCAATATTAAATGTTCCTGAAACCAACATTTCCAGCTCAGCAAGGCCAAACCGGCCTCAAGCCCAAATCAGCATTTGGCCAGCCATTTTAGCAGAGGCAAACCGGAGTACCCATTCGGCATCCAAATCCAACTCGGCAAGTGGTCAGTAATGCGAGACCTACAAAGAGATCGGCAATTCAAAACGGCCTCAAGTCTGCACTTGGAATCAGCCACAATTCGGCATAAGGGGGAGGCAGCCAATCCTGCAACAGCTCCCACATCGCTGGAGCACATCAACTACAGCCACTTCGGCGACAATTCCAAACCGGCAAGTACGAGTCCAACTCGGCATATGAGCAACAAAGCCAAACCGGCATTGAGACTGGCAATCGGCCACAAGTTTGCATTTGAAACCGTATTGAAAACGGCAATTGAAACCGGCCACATAAAATCCAAACCGGCCAATAGTCGACATCGGCACATGGAATCAACAATTGAACTCGGCCACAGTAAAGTCCACCAGTGGGTCCAGCAGTAAAGGTGGCACCTAGCAAGTACATGGCTGAACTTCAAACCCGCCAGCAAAACAAAAATGTTCATCAGGGATAGCATCCGAACAAAGGAGCTATCAGTAGGCCATTCTGCGGCAGCATTGAACTGCAATCAACAGGATGCAACAGCAGTAGCACAGTTCCCAGCTGTGACCAAACAAAGCTTCATCTAGCATTAGGAAACCAGCCTTCATCATGGGTTAAATCGGCTTTCTTTCTTCACAAAAAGAAAACCAGCATCATGAAGCATTTACAGCCAAAGAACAAGCCAGAGGAATGACCAGTTGATCAGGACCACACCAACCCTGAAGCATAGGGCCGAAATTCAAAGCCGCCAGCAGCAGGACAACATCAGAGCACAGCAGCTATCAGCAAGAAAACTCCACCAGCAATGAACCGCAAGCAACAGGGTGCAACAGCAACTGTATCCACTTCCAACAGAAAAAGAAATCAACAGCAACAAAGAATACCAACTGCCAGATTCACCAGCGTCCATGCATCCCAATCACCTCAGCAGGGAGAGACCAACAGCAGGCACCAGCAGAAGCAGAGACCAGTGCTCAGTATAGGCACAAAGGCACCGTACGCAGCAGTTCTCAGCAACAGGAGATCAAGCAAGAATCAAGCTATAACCCATAAGAAAGAACCAGCAGCTCCACTGAAAAGCCCTTTCTACATCAAGCAGAGAACCGGCCAATTGTGCCAACAGCAACATCACCTTAACAGATCAGCTCCATCACCACAACAAAATCCCTCACGAGGCCTGATGGTTAAAGATCCAAAAAATCGTATAAGGGCAATCACCCATCAACATCTGGACAGCAGCCAGGCTGCATGCAGGGCTACAGCACAAAATTCACATCAAGCACTTGTCCTACAAATTTATTCAAGCAAAAAAGCACTCCAAGACAGAGCATGCAGCAGCACATAAGCTGGATTAAAGCAGAAGATAAAAACCATGGTCCCAGGAGCAAGACCCAGTCAAAAAAACCCCAACAGCATGATCCTAAGAGCCAGAAGCACCCCTGGATTTCTTACAGGCAGGTTTTTTCTTTTTCCTTGTCTTAGAAATCTTCCAATCAGACTCCATACCCCGCAATTCATCTACCAGAGAGGAATTCGAGGAATATTTCAAAGAAATCCTCTTGATAGAGCTAGGAGTAAGCAAATACTCATCCAAATCAAAAGGGTGATGGTTAGTCCCGGAATCAGGGAAGTTAGGAGCCAAATCCTTAATCTGATTATCAATGGAATCAACCAAACATCCGGAGCCATCCAAAAGGCAAGCTTGGTGCCCATTGTCAGCAGGTGAGTTTGAAGAAACACACTCAAGCTGGTTACTATCATCAGAATCCAATTGGGAGGAGAGAGAATCCTGATTTAAAGGCCGGGAGACCTCCATAACAGTAGGGAGTGGAACATCAGAAGTGCCACCGGACACCGAAGAGGTCTGTACATCAACAAGAGGGATGGCTTTGGAGCCATAACCCGGGAAGAGGGATCAGCGATCACCAAGGAGGGGCAGTGGCCAGAAAAATCCTCAGCGTCAATTAGAGCCTCATTCAATTGGCAACCAATATCCACATGAAGGTGAGATGTGGAGGAATGGACTGAGACTGGAAGCATTGCAACAGGGGTGCAAGCTTTGGAGTCCATAGGGGGGAGCAGAGCAACAGGGGTGCTGGCAGAATGGTCCACAGGAGGTAGAGACACCAGACCAGGGGCAGATGTAACTGGGTTCGTGGGAACAGGCTTTCCAGGGAGGGAATGAGAATCCAACGCAGCCCCAATAGGGGAACTACTCACATCCCCAGAATTGGGGATACATCTATCGGTCGAATACTCAGGGCATGGTGAGGGAACCAATTGGGCATATTCCACAAGAGCAGATATGGGGGATTGGGAGCTAGAATTACCAATTGGAGGTTTTAATACCTTGGAATGGCAATGAGCTTCGTCATGCCCCAGCTTGAGGGTACTTGGGCTGCTGGCCCGCTTCCTGGGCACCTCGAGGTCCCGCCTGTTTCCTACGCTTTGGGTCCAATTGAGGTGATAGATCCTGATATTACCCCTGAATCTATCTCTCGGATCATTCAAAAATACTCTCTGGATGGCTCTCCAGCTGTTCTAGCCGAGACTAGCCCTGTGAACAAGAAGCTTACTCTGGATGGTAGTACTCCAGACATGGATCTGATCGTCGAACAGCCCCAATCTCTGATTCCGATGATGAGGATTCATATGAGAAGGAACCGTTGTTCTTCGCTTTTCAGCAGCTCCTGGACTCAACTGGCTCTCGTCAAATTTTCCATGACGCCCTTGCTGAGCATAGGAGACTAGTGACGGACTTCCTGAACAGGTGATGGCTGGATATGTCTGATGAGGACTTTAGTAAGTTCCGCTCAGCCTTTCCGTTGGATGCGGCAGATAAGGGATTTCCCCAAGATGCTTATTTGTTGGCTTTCCAACTAGTTTTTTCGGCTAATATCTCTCAAACCCATAGTGCCTCATTCTTTTTAGAGGAGGAGAAGGCTGTTTTTGGATTCCTGTCTTCCTTGCTGAAATTGGCAACTAATTGTCCGGGTTTCCAGAATTGTAACCAGATCGAATTTTTAGCTGGGCTTCATGGCAATGCCTTTATGATCCCGTCTGAAGAACCCTGGCGTCAGTACAAGTCTAGGAGGTGGCGTAAAACTGCATCCATGAAACACCGGACCTCTCATGCATGATATCCTGCAGCTGCCGGTTTGGGAGTGGGTGGTTTTGTGCCTTGAGGCAGCTTGGAGGCCTGAGAGCTTCTTGTCCTACCATGCGGTCGAGATGGCACTGCGTGATGTTTCCGGAGTGACTTTTGTCTATTGGCCGGAGTGGTCGGAGATGCACTTGGCCGGAGTTGACTTTATATGTCGCTTTTTGGCCGGAGTGGTTTTCCCTCATAGGCCGGAGTAGATGTGCTTGAGATGAGGCCGGAGTGGCTTTTCATTCGGGAGCCTGTGATTCCAGAGTGCTTTCCCCAAAAAAAAAAAAAACCGGAGTGCTCTTTTCCGGAGTTCTTTTGCTGGAGTGCAAATGTCCGGAGTGCACTTTTGCGGAGTGAAATTTGCCGGAGTACATTTTGCCGGAGTGCAATTTTTCGGAGTACAATTTGCTGAAGTGCAATTTTCCGGAGTGCTTCTTTAGCTGGAATGCTCCTTGTCTCCTTGGATGGCGTAGCCGGAGTGATTTTTTGCTTTTTTTTTGGTAAGTAAGTATTTTGGATTATACGTGAAAAAAATTACATAATCTTTTTTTTTTTTTGGTAAGTAAGAATTTTGGATTAATGGAAGAAAAAAAAATTATAGACTCTATGTTTTTACTCCAGGTATTTTGACATGGAGTAAAAATATAAACCGCTATGGCATACCCCGAGCACCTAATACATCGGAAAATACAAAAAAAAAAAAAAAAATTCTAGGAGGACATACATCCAACATAAGCAACAAAAAATAAGATCTGTCAAATATGAGAACAGACTCATAAACAGCTACTACCAAACGACAGGAGCAACGCTGCAGCCGAGAGATATCCAAGCCAGCCATCGCAGGTTTCAAAACAGCTAGAAGCTACCACATCGGTGCACCAATCCAGCAGCCATTTGATGGTTTCAGCATCCAAATTACGGGAGCTTCAAAGCCAAGGACAGCAGCAACCGGGCCTCTACACATCTGCAAAATCTAGCAGCAACCGGGCAGAAAAACCAAGGACATCTGCACAGCCACAATCGAAACATGTGCCAACAGTAGTCCATCATCGATTCCAGCAACAGATAAACCCCACAGCATCAAAGCAGATTACAGCTGCAGCTCAACCCCAACCCCAACGCCGGCACCAAGACAGCAGCAGCTGCACCGTCCAAGGGTACCCAGCGGATCAGCAACCAAAGCAAGAGCATGGTAAATGCCCAGCTTCACCCACATGCGAAGAGAAGACAGCATCCCTTCCTAGGAATCAGACACAGCCAACCATCAAACAGGAATAACCAACGACAGCAGTCCAATGCAACATCCGCGCCCAACTCCCCCAACACCTGCAAATGGTTCCAGCACCAACCTTCGGCATCTTGGCTTTATATCAGCACAATCCTTAAAATACAGCAAGCCATAGCATCTCGCAGGACAGTTGTTTGCCATGGTTCAGCAAGCAGCAGACAGCAAACCAGAAAATTAGCATGGGCCAGTGAACATCCGGTAGCATCAAGTATCAAAAGCAACAGCATCTTTACTCCAGCAATACAGCTTCACATAACAGCTAGTATGCTAGAAACCATGGGCAGCACAAACCCTGCTTCAGCATCTCATCTCTTCCCACACCACACCACCAATGCCAGTCCGAATCAGCTATACCGGGTGTTGTCCTGCTGCTGGCGGCTTTGAATTTCAGCCCTATGCTACAGGGTGCCACTTTTTGCTGCTGGTGCCATTTGCTGGTGTGTGTTGGCCTTGCTCCTACAACTTTGGCTGGTTCGGATTATGTCGGTGGTGGCTAAGTAGATTTGTTACTCTGAAGTGCCATGTCCCCTGCTGTGTATGGCAATGTAGGGTGCTGCTGGTATTGGAATTTGGTGTTTGTTGGATGCTGCGCCTGGCCCATGTTTTTGGTTCATCAAATGGAGCAAGGAAGGCCCTTGGCTGGTTTGGAGCTTCAATTTGGATTGGTGCTGAAACTGTGGGTGTATAGGCTTTTCTAGTTATGTTTAGATTGTCTTGTTTAGGATTTGCTCTACTGATGGTAGAGTGGTCTGCTTGTATTGCATGAAGTCCAGCATTTTTCTGTTGGTTTCATTCATTGTATCAAGGTGCTCGGGGAATGCCCTAGCAGTTATGATTTATCCCCAAGTCGGAAAAACACTTGGAGATAAATCATTACTTGTAAATTTTTTTTTCTCCCATTAATCCAAATCACTTACCTACCAAAAAAAAAGGCTTCATCCCACAACCAGCATCAGCAAAAAAAACCAAACAACAGCTGCCACAAGACTCAGTCATTCATTCACCGTCAGCACCAACATCCAACACAACTAAGGCTGCAAAGGAAACCGAACAACAACAGCACCCAAGCTCAATTCCAACACTCAGAAACCCTGCAACATCTTACAGAACCATGCCAACCGGCCTTCCACACCAAAATGTCCACAAGCAGTCATAAAAATTACAAACAGTTCCATTGGAAATGCAATCGCTCCCGTATTGTGATGCTTGGCTTTGCGGATGACCTCCTTCTATTCTCCAAAGCGGACCGCAACTCCATTCAGGCCATTCATGAGTGTCTCAACATCTTCAGTTGTCTGTCCGGCCTCACCCCCAGCCCAGATAAAAGTGAGGTCTTTTGTAGCCCTATTAGTGAGGATACCCTTCATTGCATCATTGACATTCTCGAATTTAAGCGGGGCACCCTCCCTGTCAGGTATCTCGGAGTCCCCCTTATCACCACGAAGCTCACCTGCTCTGACTGCAAGCCTCTCCTTGACCGTATTCAACTTAGAATCTCTTCTTGGAAGAACAGCTAGCTCTCCTTTGCTGGTAGGCTTCAGCTTATTTCTTCTATTCTCTCCACTATCCACAATTATTGGGCTTCCATGTTCATTCTTTTCAAATCTATCCTGAACAGTATTAATAAAGCCCTCCGCTCCTTCCTGTGGCTTGGCTCCCTTGATGGTAGATTCTCTGCTAAAGTTGCCTGGAAGGATGTCTGCTCCCCCAAAGATGAAGGGGGATTGGGTTTTAAAAATCTGGTCGCATCCAATAAAGCCCTTCTTTGCCGTCACTTCTGGAGGATCATCACCAAACATCCTGCCTCCATTTGGGTTTTTTGGTGTTACCTTCATAGACTCAAAGATCGCTGCATTTGGACCATAAAAATTCCAGATTCAACCCCTTGGAGCTGGAAAAAGCTTATGAAGCTCCGTCCTGCTCTTCGTCCCATAATCTAATTTCGTATTGGTGATGGGGCAAATACATTCCTCTGGCTTGATCATTGGCACCCTCTAGGCCCTCTCTGTGATCGGACTAGTGAGAGAATCAGATGTGTTACCGGCTTGCCCCTGGATGCAAGAGTTAAGGACATCTTCACTAATGGTGACTGGTGCTGGCCCAATAAATTTGACACGGAGGTAGCGGATATTGCTGAACGCATGCCCCCCTACCTCCCTGATATCTCTCGCAAGGACCTTGCCCTTTGGACGCCTGACCACTCTGGTTCTTTCACTACAAAATCCGCTTATAGTATTTTCCATCCTCCTAACGGCGTGGTGGAGTGGTCTTGTCTTCTTTGGACCCCCTGTTCATCCCCGCTCATGCCTTTATTCTTTGGCATGCTATCCGTCTCAGGCTCAACACCATGGACAGGACTAACCAGTACCTTCACATCTCCCCAATTTGTGTTCTTTGTTCTAATGATAGTGAAAGTCATAGCCACCTCTTTTTCAACTGTCCTTTCTCCTCCGCTGTCTGGCGCCTCATGCGCTCCCAGGCTGGTTTTAGCTAGCCCTACTTTTTTTTGGTAAGTAAAAAAAGGGTGCAACACGAAAAATTCCCAGGATGTCACCCATCCTAGTACTACTCTCACCCAAGCACGCTTGACCTCGGTGTTCTGATGGGATCCGGTGCATTAGTGCTGGTATGGTCGCGCCCCTTAGCTGGCCCTACCCTCACTGGTCCTCCAATGTTTTATGGGCTGCTAAACGTTGGAAGAGTAAATGTCTCAAAGCCAGCTCCTTCCGCCTCACCCTTGCGGCCTCTGTTTATTTTATCTGGAGGGAGAGAATTCAACGTGTCTCTCTCAGTTTTCCGGAGTGCATCTTTCCGGAGTACTGGTCGCTGAAGTGCATTTTTTCGGAGTACCTAAACCGGAGTGCTTTTTTCCGGAGTTCGTCTTTGCCGGAGTGAAAATTTTCAGAGTGTATCTTTCCGGTGTGAAGTCTTCCGGAGTGGAATTGCTGAATTAGCTGAAGTGCAACAGTCCGGAGTGCTTTCTTTTGCTGGAATGCTATTTGTCTCCTTGGACGGAGTGGCGTTGCCGGAGTGATTTTCGGCGTTCTGGACGGAGTGTCATTATTGACATGTATCATGTGTTTAGGAGTTTCCCTTGTTTTTCTTTCTGTGTCTATTTCCAAGTCGGCAAAACACTTGGTAAAATACACAGTATTTGTACATTTTAATTTAATTTAATGCAATTAATTACTTACAAAAAAAAAAAGAATTCAACGTGTCTTCAAGAACACTGCTCACTGCAATCCAGCTGGCCCATCAAATTACCGCTGCTGTCCGGGGGAAGCTGGAATCCTCTCATTTTTCTGCTGCCCGCAGTGACAGATCGGTTCTGATTGGATGGAGCATCCCCCTTGAGGTCCTGAGTGCGAATTCTATCCCCTGACTGCTGTCTTCACCCGGTGCTCTGGTTTCCGGAGCGCTTTGTGCGCTGCTGTTTCCGGCGCTTGTGGACTTCGGATTTCGGAGCGCTTGTGGTCTCCGGATTCCGGAGCTCCCTTGCTTTGAGGACTTTGGCTTCTTTTCTGTGATTAAAAAAAAAATTCCTGTACTTGCATTTGTGTTCTCCGGTTTTTGGAGCGCTTTGTGCGCTGCTGTTTCCGGCGCTTGTGGACTCCGGATTCCGGAGCGCTTGCGAACTCCGAATTCCGGAGTGCCCTTGCTTTGAGGTCCTTGGCTCCTCTTCTGTGAAAAAATAATAATAATAAGGGGGGCTTGTCTTTGGCCTTGTGTACTCCGGATTCCTGAGTTTCTTGTGCGCTCCCCTTGTAGCGCCTTAGCGAACTCCGGTTTCCGGAGTGCCTTGTTGTAGCTCCTGTGTATTTCGGTCTCCTTCCTTCTGAAAAAAAAAGCCGGCTGGTTCTGTTGCTATTTTGTGAGCTCCGGATTCCGGAGCGCATATCTGCTCTTGAGATCCCCGGCTTTGCCTTGTCTTTGGGGACTCCAGATTCCAGAGTTCTTCCATCTCTGAGATCTCCAGATCTGGGTCTCAAAAAAAAAATTGGCAGGCTCTGCTGCTGTTTTGTGATCTCCGGATTCCGGTGTGTCTTTTTGTCCATTTTTTTTATCCGGCGCTCTCGCGGACTTCGGAATCCGGAGTGCGTTTTTCTTCGTGTTTGGCTGGTTTGCTTCCTTTTATCCGAATCTCCTATGTGCTAAGCCGGAATGATTTCTTCTCTAAATGGCCAGAGTGGCTTGCGTGCTTCCATTTTCTGGAGTTCTTTGGACGGAGTGCTTTCCTTTTTTTGGAGCTCCATAAAGCCGGAACAATTTTATCGGGTGTTCCATTCTTCCGGAGTGTCCACATTGTGAACATTCCAGAGTCCTTGTGTCTCACTACTTGGAAGGACGGAGTGGAGCGATCTTTTCCGGAGTGACCTTCCTGTGTTCTTTTCCGGAGCTCCTTTGCTTCACCAAATGGTGGACGGAGTGCCTTTGATGACGGAGTGGCGTGCCTTTTTCCGGAGCTCTTTATTTGCTGGAGTGCAAATTTCCGGAGTGCATTTTTTCGGTGCAATGTTTTCCGGAGTGAAATTTGCTGGAGTTCTTTTTGCCGGAGTGCATTTTTTCGGAGTTCTTTCTGCTGAAGTGCAATCTTCCGAAGTGCTTAAACTGGAGGGCTTTTTTCCGGAGTTCCTTTTCGCCGGAGTGCAAACGTCCGAAGTGTTTTTTTCGGTGTGAAATTTTCTGGAGTGGATCTTACTGGAGTACTTTCTGCCGGGGTGCACTTTTTCTGGAGTGCAATTTTTTGGTGTGAAGTTTTCCGGAGTGGAATTTTTCGGAGTGGAAATTGCTGGAGTACTTTCTGCCGGAGTGCACTTTTTCCGGAGTATATTTTGCTGAAGGGCTATTTTCCGGAGTGCTTCTTTAGCTGGAATGCTTTTTGTCTCCTTGGACGGAGTGCATAGCCGGAGTGATCTTCTATAATCTTGGCGGAGTGACCTTAATGACTTGTGTCATGTATTTAGGGGTTTCCCCTTTTTTTTCTATGTGTCTTTTTCCAAGTCGGCAAAACACTTGGAAAAAACACAGTCTCTGTATATTTTAATTGATTTTAATACAATTAATTACTTACCAAAAAAAAAAATACAAACTGCCAACATTTGTAAGAGGAATAGAATTTGGGTTTGCCACCTGCAAGGCTTTGCCAAAATCAGATCCATCAAAATCATCAGAATAACCAAGCATTTCAACACTACCGCAACCATCTAACAGCGAACTGGGAAACAGGCGCAGTAAACCTCAGCAACAGAGGATACCACCAGGAAAAATGCAGCAACAGAAAACCTAGTGCCTAGCACCAGGTCCAGCAGCAACAGCCCTCGTCAACAACATCAGAAGCGGGCATAGCCACCCACCACCACTTAATGCACACAGGACACACCAGCCACACCAAGTCAATCCACGACTGGGAAACATCAACATAGGGGATTGCACCACACACAGTCTACGATCACAATTCTCAACCAGCTAGAGGATCCAGGAGCAGTAGCGAGAATAAAGATTGCTAAAAAATGGACTCCAGCCACTTGTTGCAACAATCCAGCAAGGCCACCTCACGAGGCAAACAAAAACAGCACCCAAAAAAACAGCAGCAACCATCATTGCATGGGGGACAGAAGCCGTCCTACATCAAAGTATTAGAACCATCACCCTACCGCATCGATATGATCAGCAACAAGTAACTCAGAATGCTACACCATGGCAAGTTCGGCCACTCGCAATCATTCAGCAGCATTTACACCGATCAGAATCCAGCAGAAGCCCAGGATCATCAATACCACCAGATTTAAAAACCTCAATCAGAGACTGCATTTGGGTTTAAGAACCAGGTTCAAAACTGGCAGTACAAAATTATCATACTAGGCCGCCAAAAACAACCTCTGAAGTTGCCAAGCATGTTGGATCAACACAAACCAGCGAGAGCATCAGTCGCCATCAATGGCAGCCCATCATCAATAAATACAAGCCACCCAGTTGAGATCTGGATCAACTTCTCGGATTCCTCCAGGTAGTAACAAACTCATCAATTGGCAGTAGGTAAAAGCTGAGGCTCCCAGACCCCAAAATCGAGCATATTGAATTCATCCAGCTACATCAGTAACATCAGCGGTAGCCAGCTATAAATCAACCAATTTCAACGGGCAACTGCTCTTCTATTCAGGCCAAACTCCAACAACAGAACAACATAGAGCATCCAAAGCCGAAGCGGCATTGGCCTGATGGTTAAAAAAGATTTCTCTTTTCTCCACTACCCAGGTTCGATTCTCCGCGGAAGCATAAAGTAGTATTGTGCCTCCCAAAAAATCATTTGGGGTTTCTGGGTTATGGGGCCGCAGTGCGGTGGGGCCAGTCACTATGAAAAGCTTACCCTTAACACAGTTTAGCCGAAGCGGAGTTTGGCCTGGTGGTGAATAACGCTTACGCCTTCCCTCTCCACCTGGGTTCGAATCTCCGTGGAAGTACCCGTGGTACTGAGCCTACCAAAAAATCCTTCGGGATTTCTGGGTTATGGGGCCGCGAAGCGGTGGGGCCAGTCACGTTAAAAAGCTTACCCTTAACACAGTTTTACTTACCAAAAAAAAAACATAGAGCATCCAAAAGGCAATGAGGTCCGAGAACCCCAGCATCAAAATGGTACCAAACAGATACAACAGGTTGCATCAGCATACCAAAAAGTACCGATAGCAATGGAAGAGGGGCAAGACACCAGCTACTTCTACTCGATTTTTTTTTTTGAAAAGTGCCAAGGGAAAGGCACTAAGAAGCAAATTTTTTTTTTTTTTGGACAGAGTGACCTCTCGTTGAATACTCGAAGCGTGTGTCCTTTTCCGGAGTGTATTATTGTCTCCTAGGATGGAGTGGAATGGCAGCTCCATCGCCGGCCATGGCCGGCCTTCTGGGGCCACCCCCGTCCCTCCTCCGGTCGGTGCCCCACCCGTGCTCCCTCCGTCCTCCCCTCCGACCTCCAAATCCCTAGTTTTATCCCCTCCACTGAGTTCACCTTCGAAAAGAATCGCGGATGCTCTGGCTCCAGCCCCTAATGCTCCCCCTTTACAGCCTTCGAAACAGAGGCCCGTTTGTAATAGCTCTGAGAGTGGCTCTGTTCTCCCCCATTCTTGGACGGCGGTCGTCAAGAAAGGTGGCGTTGGTCTTTGCTCTGAGTTGTCCTTCTTCTCACACCAGGATTTTGGGAACTCCAACGGCGCCATATCACCCCCTCCCGAAGTGATCGAACAAGGTAATCTACTCTGGGGCTTCACTTTGGTAGGGCATTTTCTGGACTCTCCTCCCCATCTCATGGCTGTTAAGGCCATTGCAAGGAAAATCTGGGCCCGATTCGGGCTCAAACATATCACCGGTAACGAAATTGGTTTTTTCTTTTTTCGTTTCCCATCCATGGAGATGATGGAGAATTGCCTTCGGGCGGGTCCGTGGCTTTTCTCTGGAAAAGCAATCTTCCTCAAGCGGTGGTCTCCAGGCTTGGCATTGACAAAGGAGTAACACAAATGCTTCCCCATTTGGATCAAATTATCAAACCTGCCGATTGAGTTATGGACTCATTCCGGGCTTAGTTGGGTTTTTTTTTTTTTTTTTTTGGTAAGTAGGGCTTAGTTGGTTTGCAAGTGCTATTGGGATACCTTTGCAACTTGAACACAGGACAGCCCGAATGGAGAATGTTTCTTTCGCCAAGATTTGCGTCGAGGTTGGTATTGATGGCCCTTTTCCTAATTATATCGCTATTCAATCATGCCCCGAATCTGAATCAATTTCAATGGTGAATGTGAAGTATAGCTGGAAGCCTACACGATGTGCTCGGTGCCAGATTATTGGTCATGTCGAATCAAAATGTCTAGCCAAGAAGGCTAGATATCACCCTGGTAGATCTCGTCCTAACCCCTCCATTGCTGTCCCTGACGTAAGTGTCCAAGGGGACACTGCTATGGGTTCTGATAAACCCCTGAATGAGGCTTTCGACCCCGATTGTTCTGCCTCTTCTGCTTCTCCCTCTTTAGTGGATGGAGGTTGCCAATCAGTAGTGTCTATGCCTATTGCTATGGGTAGAGGCGTTTTAAATCTGGAGCGCCCATCCTCTGGGGTTTTGCTTGAATCCCATGCCTCTGCCGAATCTGCTGGTGCTCCTGGCATCTCTAAAGTAGCGGATGAAGCAGGTTGTGTGTTTGGGGTTTTACCCAGTGTTATGGATGAGGAGAAAACCTTCTCAGAAACCAATATGCAGATTCCAGTGCCTCTGCATGCTGTTGGTGTCCCTGCTGTGATCCGTGAGGTGGATTATGCAGTGAAGCCCTGTTGTGACCCCCTCTCTGTTGATGTCGCTCTCCCAGTGGTGGCAGCAGCTGCTGTGGTGCTGCCCCATGTTTCCTCACTTGTTCATTTTGCTCCTGGTCCGTCCGCTGAGATTGATCCCGATATTACTCCTGACTATATCTCTCGGATTGCTCGGAAACATTGCTTGAATCAGACTGATCCAGCTGGACGAATCACTTCTATCTTATGTGAACCTTTGGAAGTCAATCTTCCAATTTGCTCGGTTGTGGACTCTGCTGCACCAATGATTCCCAGTGAATCTGGCAGTGAATCTGCTCTTCGTCCCATAATCCGATTTCGTATTGGTGATGGGGCGGACACATTTCTCTGGCTTGATCATTGGCACCCTCTGGGCCCTCTCTGTGATCGGACTAGTGAGAGGATCAGATGTGTTACCCGCTTGCCCCTGGATGCAAGAGTTAAAGACATCATCACTAATGGTGATTGTGACGACTTATTTGACAGTTTTGGGTCGCGCCTTCAGCGTCGTCCCTCAGCTGGCCGGGCGGCGCCGGGGTCGGCCTCGGCCGGTCTCCCTGATGCCTTGCGCGGCCGTTTCCCTCTCCTCCACCTCTTCTCTTACCCTTGCGCTGGCGCTATGAAATTTTAGGGTTTGGTATCTGTGACGACCCGACTTTTATTACCATCAAAAGCCGTCGTCAATTCCAAAGTTCTTAATTATAAGGGATAAAAAGTGAACATAAAATTTTTTTCTTTTCTTCATTCAAACCTGAGATGCATTCTAAAGATAAATAGTTTCATAAATTCCAAAAGTGTCATGGAAACATTCTAACATTCATAAGCAGCGGAATTAAAATTACAAGTTT
>JAODPA010115243.1:0-18924 GCA_025585075.1 Nepenthes mirabilis
CTTATTTTAGCTCTCTCTGTTGTCTCATTTTTTATTCATTCTGTCCTTTGCAAGGCGTTGCCTGCATCACGCGCTTCAAAGATCGGCTTCTCCCCTGCACACGCATTCTCTCAGTCTCTTGTTCCTCAAATAACATCAACATTTCCAGAGAATCCTAACTCAGAATAATCTCCAGCGCCGCCTAATCCCAGCTATCTGCAACCGCCACCTCAACTACCAGCTCCACCTCAACGATCGCCGCCGATTCCCATCGTTTTCGTCAATTCATTTAAACCAGAAAAAAATTACAGAAAAGATCGAAATCTTTTTTCACTTTCCGACCGTTAAATTACAGGATCAAGGCTTGTTTGATCCTCTCCTCCCTATCACTTCAAATTCTCCGTCGTCCTTCTCCGGAGCTGGTAATCGCATCGTCGGATCCCCTTTTTTACCCCGACGTCGTAACGCGATTCAAGGCTTGAAAGCTCATCTATATCCCTAATTTTTCTTTTTGCGGTGACGATCATCTATCTGATCTCAGTTTCTTGGCCGAAATATATTTTGAATTCGTGGATTTTGACAGAGATTGTTTTAATCATGTCGAGGGTGGACGAAAATTGCGAATTCTCAACCGATCCGAAGAGGAGTTCAGTCCTCAATCGGGCCGTAACAATTCACTCTTCCGCTTACCAATTTCCAAAGAAGCCCTACGCCTATTCATCACCTGCTCTTGATCGAATCTCCTCGGTTAAGAAATGGTACAATCCTTTCGAGTCTGCGGGTAATTCGATAAAGGGTAAGGTAAGACAGCTGCGAATTTTTTTCGAATCTCCCAGAGTCCCAATCTCATTGCCTGACCCATCATCCCAATCTCAATCATCACCCTTGAGTAATAAATTCAAACAAGCCAAGTCATTTGGTGCTGAATCAATTCTTGATGCTTCTACGATTCGGTTACCGGGCACAGAGGATCGGATTGTTGTCTATTTTACGAGTCTGCGCGGAGTTAGGAGGACTTATGAGGATTGTTATGCTGTTCGGACGATCTTGAAGGGATACAAGGTTTATGTAGATGAGCGTGATCTTTCTATGGATTCGGCATACAAGAAGGAACTGCAGAATGTGTTGGGTGAAAAGAGTAACGTGAGCTTACCCCAAGTGTTTATAAAGGGAAGGTTTGTTGGTGGAGCTGATGTTATCAAACATTTGAATGAAATTGGAGAGCTTCGTAAGCTTCTCGAGGGGTTGCCGCTTCGTGAACGAGGGACTGTTTGTAATACCTGTGGTGATGTGAGGTTTGTGCCTTGCTCAAATTGCAATGGAAGTAGGAAGGTGTTCGATGAGGATGAAGAGATCATGAAGAGGTGCTCCGAATGCAATGAGAATGGATTGGTTCGGTGCCCAGAGTGTTGTCTATGATTGCTTCTATCGACCATTGTGGTGTTCACGTTGTTTTGGAACAAAATTGTTGGTAGTTCTTGAACAACATATCAGGCTTATGTTGTGGTGTGATTTAGCATGTGCTTTGGCCTCCAACAACTTCTGTTGGATATGACCTTATTTGCAGGATTGTTTGTATTTTCCTATATTCGAAATGAACATTTTCCTTGAAACTAAACTGGTTTGGCTAAATTGTGTTTGTAGCCGAAAAAGGGTAAAAGGAATAATTGGGGTGGATTTACGGTTTGGGAGATGGTTTCTCCATTTGATGCTTATGGATGTTTGTCCGTTCTGTACATATTAATTTAAAGGTATTTTGTTGTCTATGAACGTATACGTGAAAATGTTGATCATCCATGCTGCATCTGTGCATGTCTCTGGATCTTAAGTGAGGACAGGGATTGCTAGGGCTACTGCTCCAAACATTGAGAAAGCTCGCTGGAAATTTCTGTTGAGTGTTACGAATCAGTTGCCCGGGGAGTTTTGGGGTGGCAATTCTTATACCATTTTAGATTTTTCCTTTATTAACTTTGCAAGTTAAAGTTTAATGACTCATTACTCTTATGAGTGTTGTACATGGATTCATGCTTGGTAAAAAAACATTTTAATATATCACAAGAAATAGAGCTGTTGTTTAGGCTGCACAATCGTGAAACAAAGAACAATGGTGATTGCTTTGGGTAATTTTCAGGTAATTCACTGCTTCAAAATTGCTATTATGGTATACAATTAGCCTCTACATACCTAAGGCTTATACAACTTAAATCATGCTTAATATTCTGAAGTGTGGCTCTGGCTTCACTTTTTTACTATTAAATTCCTTGGATTCCCCCCAATCCAAATTTCATGCACCACGACATCAAAGAAAGGGCCCTTCTAAATACATTGACTGGCTTCTTGCACCTCTATTTCCTTCCAATCCAAATAATCTCTGAAATCCATTGTGTAATACTTCTGTTAAGAGTGTCCACGGTTACATCTAACCCAATATTTCTTTAGAAGCTACAATGAGAGAGTAAAAAAAATGTCCCTCAGTTTCTTTATATGGTTTGCTGCTGGGTCAGACAACGTGTTTCCAGCAATCTAGACTTGTCTGGAGCTCTCTAAACACACCTTAAGCACTCCTTTGTTGTCCGGCTATAGCTGCATCAAAGGCTTTTAACCCGAGATTAGGCACTGACCTATTGGAAACTAGTAGGCTGACTTAGCAACATGCTATAAGCAGTGGTGATGAAAAAATATCCCCTTGGAGTTGCACCTACGTCTGCATTGTTGTATCTATTTCCAGTTGGAATTCAGATCTCAACTTAATTAAGGTCCTTCAATACCACAGAAGGTTCCCTTTAATCCTGTAATCCCATCAAAGACTTCTCTTCCATCATGTGACGCTTATCCATTGCAACCAAACACATTCCCCCTGGCTACAGTTGCCACCATATGGTGTAATTCCATGGTATAAACAATAATTATAGCAAGATGCACTCATTAGAGGCTTCGCCACATTTGTTCATAGCGGGAGATTTGTAAACCAAATTGTCCTTTGCCTATCCAAGAAAACATTTTAACACTGTCATTTTAAATTGGAGGTAGACAATGTACAAGTTCAATAAAATGCTATAGAGACTACTCTTGATCAATTGAAGCCTCCCTAGCTGTCCTAAACAGCGTATTAGATGTAATTCTGTTAACAATAATCTGCTAATCTGCACCATTCAGTTTGGAAGTTATTAGGGGATATCCCAAGTACTTCATAGACTGACTTTCCTTCTCCTAACGCCATGAATTTTAGCAGCTCAGTCTTAATATTATCAAAACCCCAGCAAAGAAATGGTTAGCACATCGTCCATCATCTTTACAAAATGAAAGTGTCATGAGCAAAGCTCCAATCATTCAGATTGAAGGTTTGACAAACCAATGGTAATTTATGCTAATGTATAGAAAGTAACCCCTTTGTCATTTTTTCTTTTTGTACCCCATCTCTCCCATGGCGTTGTGTATACGGGATTTCCTGTATTTTGGACTCTACCCTTGTTTTGTTGTGACACACCCTCCCCACAAGCACCCCCCAGCTCAGGGAGGAATGCCAGCAGGCCTCTGTTGTGCTATTTTCTAGTCATGCTTGGGAACTCTTTTTTTCATGAATGTCAGATATACTTAGCCTTACCCCTATATAGAGAGGTTGTTTCTATAGATTAAACTCGTGACCTCCAGATCCCAATGAAGGAATCTTATCATTAAGCCAAGGCCTTTTCTCTGTCGCGCAACACAATGTGATGAAGTGGGTTGATTGTGAAAGAAAATCTGAAAATCAGATAACAAAAAGAGGAGACTGACTTGGTTGAGAAGAGAATTTAGAAAAACCAGAGTAGAAGAGAAGGGAAGCTAAATAGGAGAGATGAGAATCTGAAGAAGAAGAAGAAATAAACATGGGAAGGAAGCAGACAAGTATGAGAAGCGGACTATGACTCATTCAACATATGGAACCTGTTACAAGCATTCATCTCTTTTATACTACACAGATGACAATTCCATGGCTTCTAGAAGAATACAATCAGTTACGGTTTCAGCTTATTCCCTCCAAAATACCTCTGAAGGATTGGTTACAACTAACATCACAAGGATTGCTTAATAGCCTTCACCAGGACATCATAATAGCATTAACTTGGCATAATAGCATAACCGTAGTATTAGCAATTCAGTATCACCGTAGAAATCACGTAGTAGCAGCCTCCCTTCAATATTAGATGGCAGTAGCCATCCAAATACATCTATACCTTTGTATCATGACACACACACACACACACACACAATATTGCCTTCGTTTTATAAGAATTTATTATGCTAATTTTGACTCTTCAGAATAATGTCTTTTTATTAACATCAGTCAATTCAATTCTGGTTTGGCAATTTTACTAGGAATCAAAATGCAAGACAAAATGCTGTTTATGTGTGTTCGTTTCTCATCATATTAAGCAATGTTGTCTGATTCACATTCAGCAACTGCTCATTTCTAAAGTTGATAGTACAGACTTCCTTAGCAGTTCAAGTTTTGTGGTCTTGAGGGGATGGATTTGTCAATTGCGTCCACATTATTAGAGATATGTGTCCAGTAAACATGTAAGCCATATAACGCTTGTATCAACTATGTTCGACCACCATAGTCCAGAAACCTGGAACTCTGACAGCTGACTCTGGATGAGATATCGTTTATTAAGAACTTAAACATTTCCTCGTAAATATCCTTCCCAATTGTCTGCCTAGTGTCATGAAGAACACAGAATTGAATTATCTGGTCCTGCTGCCTTGTCAGCAAAGAATGCCCATTTAATATCCTCTACAGTAACAGGGGCTTTATGCAATGCCACCGATGTTGAGATACAGCAGTACCATCTCTAAATGTTCTTTCATTGGTATTTGAATCCTGGGTTTCTTTCCACTCAGCATTTGTTTTCTGCTTCTGAAACTTTCTCCTTGGCCTCTATGCAAGTTCCTTTAGGCAAACAAGTTCTCCAGAATTGTTGATCAAATCCTGTGATCTGTCCTGCCTTTCTTACTGATATCAGCATATTACTCCCTGTTCATCTTTCTTTGGTCGAATTTAAGCTGCTGCAATCTTCTCACTGCATTATGCATATTGCAACCACGAACCACTCTTTCCCAAGCTGCCCTACAATATCCAAGAAAGAGTGGTGAGCCCACATGCCCTGAAATCTGAAAGCATCTTTTTGAAGTTTCAGCTCATTGTAAACTTTCACCACCATTGTTGTATGGTCTGATATCACTGATTCTTTGCAAGAAGTTTTACAGCTAGCTTATTCTGATTTACCCTGTGTTCTGGGCTGAGTCCCAAGTATTATACCATGGATGCATCATCCCTTGGTAATGAGCTAAGCCAACACTCGCAAAGCATGCTGCCATTTCACGATAATGTTTTCTCAATCCCTTCATACTCTTGCTTATCTGTCAAGATATAGTACGACATTATGATTGCCGCCTGCCAGCCAATTATCATTATTATTCCAATGTGTTAGCCTAAAGATGACAGATCCTTGGAAAACTTTCTTCTCTGGTTGACAATATTCGTTGCCTATGTTACACACAGAATGCAACACACATTACCATCTAAATACTCCATTTCATGGTGTAAAACTTGATCTGGTCTTTGCAAGATTCTCAATCTTTATTTGCTTGTGTCCCAAGGGACTCCAGATTCTTCCATTTAAGGCAAAGTAATAGTTTTTGATCCAGCTCCCCACCCCTTGATGCAATTGTCTAAATTTTCTTTGATAATGTGAGGCTCTGACTCGTCTCTATCAAACCCATCACAGGCAGCTTTCTTTTAGCTATGTTGTCCCTATTTTCTCTTTGATTGTGACCTTTGTTTTATATGCCCCATACCTTCCGTACAATAACTTCCATCAAACCAGTTAAAATGCAAAACGCAAAGAGAAGAGAACAGAGAGATGCTCAAAGTAATTGGTTTGCCTCTCTTGAATCTGAATTGCCTGCTAAATGTACATTGGTGTTTAGAATTCTAGATGGACACTGTATGCCGAGTCATAGGGTTCCAAGTCACTGTATTTTCTACGCACAAAAGCATAAATGAACGATAGACAGTCAAATGAAATTAAGAATTGTTCTATCATACATGCATGCCTGCACACATATGGGGGTACACAGTGCCCATTTACCCAGCAGTGTTGACTAGTTATTGGATTTCTCATAAGATTTAGTGGTGGAACCAGAAGTAGTGCCAAATGTTGGGGAAGAGAATGCCGGTTGGTTAGACAGCCACTTAAATACATAAAATTTTTACGTGAAAAATCCTTTTTTAAAATTAGAGAGAAAAAACCACGGGACACTTATGGTACGTTTGATTACTGAAATAGAATAAAACGGGAATAGAATAGGATAGGAATAGAATTAGAATTGTTATTTTTATATTTGGTTGTTGAAATAAAATAAAGTAAAAATTAAAATTTTATTATTTAGTTTGTAAAATAGTATAAAGAATAATGTGAGAATAATAATTAAACCTCCAAAATATAAATAAAAAAAAATTAGACATAAAAACAAACTAATGATAGGGCTTATAAATACTTATATTGATATTATACTTAACAGATTTGATAAAATGATACACCGATCTACTCCTTCTTCTTTCCTCTCTACTCTTTCTTCTCCTCTCTTCCCTCTTTCATATTCCTTTCTCTCGCTCGAATGGCCAAACAGTGCTATAGAGTTGCTTATATAGGCGAAGTGGCACTCGAGCGTAGACTAAAGCCCCCTCAAGTGCTGCTACTCGATAAATAGTGCCTTAGGCACCACTTGGGCAGTCCTCGGGCACCCTCTCCTTCACATTCCGCGCTTCAAGCGCAACTCGGGCTCGCCTCGAGCGCAAACCCACGATTTTCTGCACCTCATGTGCCTTTCAAGCATACTTCAGGCGTTGATCTGCAAATCAAATTCCCTTCAAATTCCATAAGATATGGTTAATTTTTAACACATTCAATTAACCTAAAATAATAAATATATCTAGAATAAATCAAATGAGAATTTAAGTATTACGATACGGCCCTTTGATTGATATGGAATTACTTAGCGTTGAAGTACTCTTAATCAAAGTATGAGCTGTGAAGGATTGTGCCGATTCTAATCTATTTGTTTTGTTTTATTTTGCTTTTATACCCGTTCACAAGGTTTCCCCTTTGTCGGATTGAGACGGAATGTTTTTTCAGTTTTCTTATTTTATTTTATTTGTTGTTTTTTTTATAAAAAAAAAAAAAATTGGGTGAGGTTGGAGGCTTTGCCCCATTCATTATTTTCTTGAAACAACATATACATATATCTTTGATATTATAACTTTAGGGCTGTTTCAAAAAATATTTCAAGTTAAATATGTTAAATTCAATGCCTCTTCATCACTCTATTCCTACTACTTTAAGAAGTTGAAAACAAGATCTGATAATATACTATTAAACTATACATTTTATAGTTTAAAAATAATAATTATAAAAATAAAAATATATCAATTTAATGGGTAAATGAACGATCCAAAAATCATTCATCAGTACAACTAAATATGAGATCGCCTGATTTTAGTGCCATCGTAGCATCTTTGACGGTCGGTTACTAATACCTCAAAAATTAAAATCACATCCTATGGATAAAAAATTATATTAAGCACATGATAGCATACAAATGATAACTTTATGGGAACTAAAATTTTTTTCTCCCTCAAGGCACTGTTCATCATCTTCCAGATCTTGCCAGCCACTATTCATGCATTTTCTACCAAATTTATACTACGGTATTTACAATATTTAGGCAAAAATCTAGTGATTAAATTATGCAAAGATTATAAATGGATGATTTTCACTTACCTTTCCCTTTTCTTCATTCTCGGCACCTACAGCAGCGGCATGCAGCAATGGCAGCAGCAGTCGGCTTCCTCCCAATGACAGCAGACTTTCACGGCAGCAGCAAACCCTAACAGCAGCAGTGGAAAGCACCCCAAACAAAGCAATTGGCCTCCTTAATCAAAGGCGACAACTCTCCAGCCAAATGCACAATCTCACCGTCACTAGAATTCTCCTTCATAATTCTTCATTCCACAAATTCGTCGCGCAGCAGTAATGAGGGAAGAAGGAAGGGACGGCTATGTGCTGTGTTTGAGGAGGGGATGAATGTAATAAAGAAGAGGATGCCGGCTGTCCCTGCATTGATGAAGAGGGACTGAATGTAATATTTTAACAACTTCAAGCATGGCTGCCGAGAGTCATGGAGGAGATGGAGCCTAAATGTGATTTGTTTTAAAGAATTACTAATTATTAATATTAAATAAACTAATTTAATTAATTTACATATTATTAATTTCATTCAAATAAATATATAATCACATACTACAATCATAGTATATTTTAATTATTATTCGAATGTACTAAAGCTAATTACTGATTATCGATAAAAAATTTTTAAAATACCATTCCAATGTGCTCAAGAATCCAACACATTCAACCTCAGCATAAAATTAAATTAGTTTGCCTACAATAATTAGTTCAATAATTACCCTCATAATGACCATCTCTAATTACAGGCCCAATAAATCTGAATTGAAATGAAATACTAAAGTGATACGTTCGATTTCTATGGCCGGCTTTTTGAGGCTGCAGTGACCTTTGTCTTGTACATAATTTTTATTTTATTAATGTCATTATCAATTTTTTTTTTTTTTTTAAGAAAAAAGAGCCAAAAGGAGGAGCACAGAACAATAATCACAAAAATTAGGCAAAAATTCCAATAATGCAATCAAAGTCTTAAAGACATTGAGGAAAAAAGCCATTTTGATTAAGATTAGGCCATAGGTGAACAAGCCACTGGGCCCACAACTTGGGGCCCTTGTTGGCCGTCAGATGCTCGTCGAGAAGATGCCTTCATCGATGATCTGGGTCCACCAATAAACACGTTCACGGCTTTAAATTGTGATTTTTCTATAGCAACGGTAGGAATGGAAATGATAATACAGCACCATGGTTGGTGGCACCGTACAGAATTATAATGACTAGAAGAGACAGAATTGCGCTGGTTATGGTCAAGGATGGTGGCGGTGGAGCCGCGCTGCCGCCAAAGATCATTCCAAAATAATCACTGTCACCGCCGCCGTTATTGTTCGTGCTGCTGCTGGAGGTGGTCGTCCCACCGCTGAATCCCACGCTCACACTGTCCCTGCACATTCAAGCACTTTGATTCATTAATGAAATCCCAGATATAATTTTTCCCAGAAATATAAAAAAAATTACCATAAATGGTAGTTTTTAAATATGAGGCTGATGCTCTGCGTTCGCTTAGACATTTTTATCAAGAACATTTTAGCACATTTTTCTGGGAAAGAAAAACATATAAATTACAAATCTTTTCATAAAAAATAAAAAGTTAATAAGATACATTCTAAAATAAGAGCAACCCATTACACCAGATTCTCATTCTGCGTTTGGTCCGATGAAGGATCGTCGAACCACTTTGAGTCTATCATATATCATTCCCACGATTTGTAATCGTTACGATCAAATCAAATGATGATAATTTTACTGTGTTGCCGCTATATATATAGAAAAATTTTGAAGATATCTAATAAATATCTTTTGAATATTCTAAAGTGTCGTAAATTATATTAATTTATCTATTTTTATATGAATTCATAGTTAAATGAATTAAAAAAAAAAAACCCACATCATTCAAGAGCATGCAAAGGAAGGTGTTCTTATATTAAAGTTAGGGTGGTCATTTTCACATACACACCATGTTCTTTGAGTCCCCTATGTCGTACATAGCACTTGGCCTTGTGAGCATGCAAAGGAACGTCTCTTGACGTTCCAACTCATTTCCCATGCCGCCTAACTACCAATCAGTGAAAGAGGAAGGGCAGAAGAAGGAAGCTTTCTTCACTGTGGCCATGTTATCAAGGTCATTTTCATAGCTTAGCAGCCACGTGGCAGTCCACATCAGCTGACCTTTCTTAAACAATCAAATTTCCAATGTGGACCCAATGGTAAAATGGATTCTTGCGTTTTAGGCCACAGTAAAAAGAATACCAAAGAGAACGCACTTGATTGGTCATGATATCAAGAGTAGCTCGATGAACGACGGCATAATGACGGCCTTGCAAACCAGAATATTCCTCATTGTGTCCGTAGGAGTTGGTATTTAGGATCTCATATTACTTGAAAAAAGAGAAGGGTTTTGCTTTATAGTAAAAATTAGATAGTTTTCTAATAATAAGCTTTTTTTTCTTACGAGAGCCCAAGGCAAATAAAACAGTGCGGGTGCAATATCATACCTAGAGCCCAAACCAGATGATATATTATCTTATGGACTCAAATTACTATAGAAATATTAAGATTCACGATCCAATCATTCTATCATCAAGCATTGACTGAAGGAAAAATTATCAAGTCTCATTGAACAACTCTACCAACATTGACACCTTTTCCCTCCTATTGGCCAACTGTTTTGGCTATGAGCAACTGCGAGATATGTTTGGGCACTGCACTAATCAGGTTGAATGATAAAATTGGATTCATATAATTAATCTCACTTAGTGCTACTTAAAATTTTATTATTGTTGATGATATATATGCTTAATTCTCTCCGTATCCTACAATATAGAAATCTTGTAATATGGGTCGCCTTCTTTTCCCAAGAACAATTTCATAATTTGCTACTTGCCAACTGTACAAAAGAAAAGTAGGCTCAAGCTATAACATGGATAGAGCAACTGCTTTGTCTTCCAGCCTAGCAAAAAAAAGAACTGCCTTTTTTCCTTCCTTTCCTTGTCTATAAACATGAACTTTAGCTAGCTGGACACCCCTAATTGACAGGGATACAATGCTAGAAGACATGATTGCCCAAGCTTAAGCCAGGCCTACATGCATTTGCCATGGGCAAACTTGGAACTCTCCTACAATCCAGGCAAAAGGAAAAAGCATCCAGCTTGCATTTGCATGGAATATCTAAAAAGATGGGTATTTGTGTACCCAAAGGATAAAAGATAGGGTCTTGGATGAGTAGGTCTTGTCAGGTCAAGTTTGCGCCCATTTCAAGAATACGAATCATAAACGGGTTGACGGATATCGTGGCATTTCCTAAGAAGAAAGTGGAATAAGATCTCTTGGATCTGCAAGGCTGGTGGCTAAGCAAGATTCTCAAGGCCGGACTATCTATCATGGGGCTCGATGAACAAAAACAAACCAGTAAGATCTATAACCTGGGCCTAAGACCGACCTGTATACAGCTTTCATTTCTTTTCATCAAAAACATTTCAGCTTGACCGCACATTTCTTGAACCATACTCATTAGATTAAGGCATAAAATTCAGAACCTAGGGAAACTAGAAAAACTGTAATGCAGTGCAACCAAAGAATAAAGTAGCTTCAACAATTCAAACAAGTGGGCATGTACTTTGGTAATCTTTTGAGAAGAGAACGTATCATCAAGGAGACATTTTAGCCCAACAGACAGGGCTATAATAGCCAATGGTGACACTTAGTAAGATTACAGAGATACCCTAAAATTATTTGGCATTCCATTATCTATTTATTTTTATATGGACTCAAATAGTATGGCTAAATGGAATATCGCATCATTCATAGTAATGTAGAGTTAATAGAAATATGTAGCTGATAGTAGTAACTAAGAAGTTGATGTTACCTGGGATCACCAAAAACGCCGGCGTTGAGAGTGAGTTGTTGAATGAGCCCAGCAGACTTCGGCTCGACACTGGATGCCTTGGCATATAGAACGCCGAGTCCTTCCCCCGAGGGCACAAAAAATGCCCCATTAACCAGTATGTCACCTTCTGTCCTCCAGTTCCAATTTGTCCAGTCCTTCTCGTCTGTGTCCACCCGCTTTGTCACCTGCTAATTAATGCACCAAGCAAGCGAAGCACATTCCCATCACAAAACAAGCATTTGAATTCTTCCTCTCAGAGTGATTATATAACAATAATAATAAAATTTTGTATATCGCTAAGAATAATCAACTATGTAAATCCGTTTTTACCATATGACTCAGTTTAGTACAATATCCTGCGATAATATATGCAATTTTAAATCTTATTTTATTATCTCATTTTAGATTTTTGTAAATCCACCTGAACATTTATTTTTTCTATCCACAACTAACTTCCATTTTGACATTTATTTTATATTTTAAGTGTTTAAGATATCTTAAACACCTTTATATCATCTTATCTTTATATGCACTTCATTTATTTTTCCCCACTGCATGATAATAAGAGGTGAAATTCAGCACTAGTTGCAGTAGTGGAAAGATTCTCAGCTTCTGTGTCCTGTTGAAATGATACTAAGAAACTTTATTAGCTAAAATGAGTGACGTTCACACGAGGGGTTAAAAGCTTGGCATAAGGCTCATCCCACAAAAAGGAAGGAGTCCTATTAAGGTTCTTTTGTTTTTTATTTAATTCTTCCTTATACTTTTAAAGGTGAGTTTATCCTAATAACTGGAACAATTTGAATTAAGTAAAATAGATAAAATATTTTGGACTTACCTTGTAATTCTAATGGTCTAATTTTTTATAAAGAAATTTTTACCATTAATAGTATACAAACTCTAAATTAGGACTCTAACAGCTCTCTAAAATAAAACATTCAATATGAATTTAGATTCTAAACTCCAAACTTTGGCCATATCCAAACTATGGAATCCTCTTTTCCTTGACTTTTCCATGACCAACCATTAGGCATTAATTTGTTCTTTACTTCACCACTGAAGAAGTTGGGAAAACAAAACAACATTCAGAAATTTAAAGATATTTAAGGAAATGTATCAATGCTGTGTGTGTGAAGGTCACTTTATTTTTAACAATATTTATTACTCACAATGCAAACTTGTTATATTTAATTATGTTAGCCACTACTAAAATGAAATCATATTACTTTCAATTAGAAACACAATTGCCTGGGATTAATAGATTATTCTCTTATTAAACAATCACAATGTTGAAAATGTAAAACAAATTGTCAATCGACCACCATGGTCACATGGACCTTCAAAAGCGCACCGTGTGTGCGACTAGTTCATGCGACATGTTCCTACTAACTATCATTTATAATATAAGAAACATTTTTATATATAGAGACTCATAAGTATGTATTTTTTTTTTATGTGGATTTTGTTCCCTTAAAATATTCTGAAAATATACAACAGAACCAGGGAGCAGTACTTTGCCAATTCAATGACCCAGATGAGACCACCTGTTTAAGTATTTTAAGGCAGTCAGAAGTGGCCGACACAGTGCAATTAACATGAATAATAGTGTCAAAAAAAGACCACTTAGATACTTTTTATTAGGTTATGAGTTACTTTCGTATGGATCCCATACCCATTTAAAGTATCATTCGATGGCATGCACAAAGACACACGTGCGTTGAACTGATATAAAAAAAATTACAGATTGGCATTTGACAGGCACCTGTAGCACACGTGCACTGATTCCAAAGTGGGGCAGCCTGAGGAGCGTGCCAGGAATGCACAAGCGTGATTTCCCGATTGATCAACGCCTCATGTACGCTCATGCATTGATTACAGTGGTCACACGCGCGATGAACACTCATGCGCCAATTGTAGTGGCCCTCGTGTGCGGCGTCCAATGGGTGCTCAAATGCCGTTTCTGATATAAATGCGTTTGACACAATTTTAGGATTACCACTTTACATTTTCTGATATTTTGAGAGTCAATATTGTGAGAAAAGGAAGAGAAAAAGAGAGAAAAGTGAGAAAAGAAATGTTCAAGTATCCGATTGAGTTCCGAAACGTGTTCCATTATCCACCGACCTTAGATACATTGCTCTTGAAGTTAAAAAGGATATTTTACTGGTTTCATTTCTTCTCTTTTGTGTTGTACACATTATTATCTTAGCTTATTTATTACAAGATGTTGTGATCATATATTTATTGGATTTTTATAACTGAACTCATTGTATAATAATGATATTTTTGACGTATCGTCTCATAGTTTTTCCCTCTTCATTAAAAGAGAACTTTCCAAGTAAAATCGTATATTCTTTATTATTTGTGATTATTGTTGGTTTGTAGTACGTTATTTATTATTTTCTCATGATTCAAACAAGCTGTAATGTCCCCAAGCACCCGCTTGTGAATATTGTCCGCTTTGCCACACAATCGTACTGTTTTGTTCCTGGCAAACGGCCTCCACCGTCCTCAAAACACGTCCACACTGGGAAACACTTTCCCCACCCATCAGAGTGCCACAGCAGAAATGTGTAGATACTGTCCGCTTTGACTGAATCCACTGTCTCACGACTTTGTCCTTGCCTTTTTCAGGACGCGTCCATAAGAGAGAGGTATCTACGCCCTTATAAGGCACGCTTCGTTCCCCTTCCCATCCGATATGGGACATTACAGTCCACCCCCCTTGAGAGCCCAACGTCCTCGTTGGCACACCGAACCGGGTCCCATCTCTGATATCATTTGTAATATCCATGGGCACCCGCTTATGAATATTGTCCGCTTTGCCACACAAGCGTATTGTTTTGTTCCTAACAGACAGTCTCCACCGCCCCCAAAACGCGTCTACACTGGGAAACACTTTCCCCACCCATCAGAGTGCCACAGTAGAAGCGTGTAGATATTGTCCGCTTTGACCGAATCCACAGTCTCACGACTTTGTCCCTGCCTTCACCAGGGTACGTCCATAAGGGAGAGATATCCACGCCTTTATAAGGCACGCTTCGTTTCCCTCCCGATCCGATGTAGGACATTACACAAGCAGTCCAATTCTTACATACTTTTGATAATTTATTATTTTATCTATCCATCTATGCTAATAAGTACATATATAAATGAATAGATGGATGGATATTACATCACAGAAAAATATCCTAGATGGTTTAAGGGTCTCTCATACACATTTCTTAAGTGATTTAAAGACAATTGTGAAATTACATGTAAACATAGAAAATACTGTTCAATACAGTGTAAATTTTACATCATTTACATAAAGTTACGATTTAACAAAGCATATGACCACAATAAAGACCCCTACAAACCTCTGGAACTAGCACCTCAATTGCACTATATAATCATATTTGAAATATATGCTTTGTTAAAATGGTAAAATTGTAAGTAACCCCTTTCCACAACCAGTAGAGGTGAATTGAACATTGCAATTTGGACTTTTATCAAACTAAATAAAACCGTCACTTGCGTCAAATTGTCAGCGTGTGAATTGGCTTGGTTTAGATAGTTTTACGGTTTGTATAACTAATTTTATTAGNATCTATATATTTATCCTTGTGTGAATCTGCTGGTAAGAATAAATAAATGAGATGATCTATCATTAATGGGGACTAAATGATATTCTTTAAATTAATTAATTAATTAATATATTATTAATATTATTTTAGAAGTTACTAAATGAAATCATGTAAAACTAGTAATGTCCAATTACCCTTTGACAGCTAATTGGGGATCAAAAGAATTGGGGATTCACCATGTGGAATAGCTGGTTTACGTTAAAAGATTCTTAGACCATTTTGAACTTCTCCAATCTTATGAGCTTTACCCCAACGGTAAAAAATTAAATATTCTCTCCTACGCCCCACAACGCCACCAGTACGCCACCATCCCCATCTGTCCAGCCAAAGAAGGCGGCGCGTGCAGCCACGCACCTCATCTGCTGCCTCCAAGACAATTTGTTTACACCGTAACGCCTTCAAAAAGTTTAAACACCATTAAACTGGTATTGAATTCCCAGAACCCACCACAAATCAACAGCAAGGGGCAACAAGAGGAGGAGAAGAAACCCAGAAAAGAAAGCTTTTAACCGTACCTCCTTAGCGTTAACGTCGGCCGGCGCAACGTACCGGTTCCCCTGACTGTTGATGGTCGGGTTGGCGCTGCCGCCGATCGCATACATCTCCCAGTACGTAAAGTCGTTGTTCACCACGTGAATATACCCTCTCCTACATCGCGGCATCCTCTGCACTAATTTCTCGCCGAAATGGTTGAAAGCTATTGTCACCTACAATTGAAAACCCACACAATCAGCAAAAAATTAAAAAAAAAACCCTAGTTTCTCGACAACAAAGCAGGAGAATTCCAATCCTAAAACCACAATCACCTGCATTCCCTCATCCAAGATGTACCCATCACTGTGCCCCAACAGCATCACCTCATTATGGTGCGAAAAGTGATTATTTGAGATTGTGATAGCCGTCGATCCCATTATCGCGTCGATCAGGCCGTCCGTACAATAAGACAGGGAGCAGTGATCAATCCAGATGTTCCTCGCACCGAATATCGAAATCCCGTCGCCGTCCGATTTCGTCCTCCACCCGAGGTGCGTTGGGCTCGACCGGATATTAGTATTCCCCGCCGGGTAGCAATGGTGGACGTGGATGTTGTGGATAATGACGTTGGAGACGTACTGGAGAGTGATGCATCCGCCGCCAGTGACGTGGACGTTGGCTCCCCGGCCGTCGATTGTTTTGTAGCTGTTGACTATCAGCTCGTACCGGAGCTTTATCATCATGTCTCCAGAGAAGATTATCCACAGGGGTTGTTCCTGGATCACGGCGAACCGGAGGGTGCCAGGTTTCGGGTTGGCCGGGTCCGGGTCGGAAGAATCGGTGACGATGTAAATCTGCCCGCCTTTTCCGCCCATTGCAGCGTGCCCGAACCCGATGCCGCAGTCGGCCAGACGCTGGCGGTTGGAGGCCCAGTTTGGATCACACCGCCAGCAGTCGTCGATGGGGTTGCCGGTGAGGCATGAAAAGGATGAGGGGGAGCCGGAGGATGTTCCTTTCCCATCATTGCCCAGCATTTGTCCTCTTGAGAGAGAAACATTGAGCTTCCTGAATAACCAAAAGCAGAGCATTTTTTTCAGAGATTGGAGCTTGGGGCAACGAGCATGTTTCCAGATTTGCACACAAATAATCTAAACACATGCGGGCATTTTACAAAATAAAGTTGCCCAGATTGGTAAATCTTCAAAAAGGGGGAAGGGTTTTGTCAAACCACGGTGTTGAGCAGAGATTTTCCTGAACCATACTTAAAACATGAAAACTTGCATGTTCGAGAACAGATTTTAAATATCTTAAGTAAATACAAGAGATTCGTTCTGTAAAGCACAACGAGGAGCAAAACCTTTTGTGCAATTTTGTTGGTTTTCATTATTTTGAAAGGGGGGAGGAAGTTTGAAATTACCATTGTAGTTTTTCAACAACAGCTTCAGGATCAGGGTGTTGATGTGGGAGGGTGAGGTTGAGAGACGTTGGGACGATAGGAGAGAGACAGCATAAAAAGCAAAGAAAGAGAATGCTGGTGGAAGGAAGCATCCTCGGAAGAACAGGATTGCAAAAATGGTTGTCGCTTGAGGTTGCAGCTTGTCGTTTGGTTCAGCTTTAATTGTTGTCTTGCTCGTGAACGCACACTTGGGAAACGACTATTTCTGGGGAAATGAGATGCGTTATTTTATAAGTAAATAAAGATTAATAGCAAATCATGGCGAATTGTTACAATGTAGGTTCTATCGGTAGGGGCCGTAAAGATTTTCTTGCTTATTTGAGCGAGGAAGAAGAGAGATAAATGGAAAGCTGTGAAGGCGACGCCATGGAAGTTGAGAGAGAAACAGAGGATAGAGAGAAAAGCCCCTCTTCCTCCTTCCCTCTCAGTTTGCTTCTCTCTCCTAATGCTATTAGCCCGCAGCGGCTAGTCGTTCTAGGGATTCGGGAGATTGAGATCACACGGTAGCTACGATGAGACTGAGGACAGAGAGCAGAGATCACTTGCGAGGTCGAAGAAGTCAAAGCTTCGCTGCTTCACTCGGAGGCTGTTTTCTTTAGATTCTTTGCGGGGGATTTTCTTTCACGAGAGAGAAATCTTTTCCACCATATAAACACATTTTTTTTAAGATAAGAATAAGATTATATGAATTAATCATCTCAAATTATATGATATTTGTTGGGTCCCATAACCTGGCCTATGAAAAATTCTGCGGCCCACGAAGGATTTGGATGTCAGCGCAAGGCGGAAAGCACAGCCCAGGAACCAAAACGCGCAGAAAGCCCACGCTAACAGAAGGAACAGAAACCTGCAGCGCATTTAATGCACTGTAGGCGGAAAGGCGTGAGGGGGGACGACGGAAAATCGGCTGGAGCAACACCAGCGGCTCACGCAATCACCTGCAGGCGGTCAGCCCCTCCTCGTTCCAAGAATAATCTAGCGTGGCCTTCAACGTCAGAAAACCTGCAAGCTGCAGCAGAGTGGCCACCGGCGTGACCGACGGTCCACGGCATTGACCAGCGGGGCAGAAGCCCTTACAACGGGCATTTTGGCGCCTAAGAGTTCAACGGGAAGAGGCATATAAGAACCTCCATACCCCGCAGAGAGGGGATCTTTTCTTCTTTTTTCTCCCTTCAGCACTTTCATCTGTGGTTCCCTTTGAATCAAGAGTTCAAATAACGAGCCATACTCTTCAGCTCACCTCTTCCCCGCTCAATCTCGCGAGAGCAACAATCCGGAACTGAGGATCACCTCACTTCCGTCGGCGATAACCAGCTCGCGTTCCTTCCCGGCATCTCCACAGATCACGGGAAAGTCAGCCACCCCTTGCGGTGCACCACGGAAGTCAGGCCTCCCACCACCTGCTCACCGCATTCTCCATATCACCGCACGAACACCTCTTACGCTTCTACAGGATACACCTGCGCGCCGTCCTTAGCGTGCGCCATTTCCGTTTATTGCGGGAATTTGCTGACTTGGGCGTTGGAGCGACCTCGGTGAGAAAAATCCTGCCGGACCCCTGACCTCTTATTTGTTGTTTGTGTTGTGCAGGCCCAGATTCATAGGGACGGAGGTCGGATCCTTCTTCCGAAGCTACCACACGGTAAGGAATTCGAAAGCTCTTTAATCCGTACGACAATCGCGGGCCCGGGACGCAACAATATTAAAATTATATATATATAT
>JAODPA010115254.1:0-18916 GCA_025585075.1 Nepenthes mirabilis
CAGCGCCCCTTTAATGGGCTCGGACGCTGCGAACGGGTCCAAACGCGCGAGATCGGACCCCCGGCCGACATATATGCATCATTGGGACGTGGGGATTCCAATTTTGGGGTCAATTTCATGATACGAGGTCGGGAAATGGGAAACCCCCAAAATCCCGTGGGTTAGGGTTTCGGTGAAACCCACCCGGGCAAATCGGACACGATTCGGACAACTAACTACATTTTCTTGGACCTCAAGGCACGGGTATCGAGATCCTAACGTTCCTCGTGGGTATCAACACAAAATACCCAACGAAAATACACAAAACATCGAAAGAGAATGAGAAGTGGGTATGAGAACACTTGCCTCGACGCGTGCTTTCACCTTTATACCTGGCTTTCGGGCGGAATCGGACTCCCGGGCTCGATCTCCCTTCTTCTCTATTCGGTCGCGCCCCTCTCCCTCTCCTCCAAACCCTCGGCCGTGCGAAAAATGGCGAGGAGAAGTCGCGACGCGACTTATATACTGTGCCGGCCGGTCGAGCGGCCAGCGAGCGGCCAGGCTTCGGGCGGCCACCGCTCGAGCGCCCCTTCGAGCGGCTGGCGAGCAGCCGGACCCGAATAATTTCCCAATTTTTCTTCCGATACCAAACCTTAATCATCCCATAGGATTAGTATTGATCATTAACATACTAATCACCTCATAATTGTCGGGTTCACAAATTCGGAACCTCACATTACCTGGGAGTGATCAATGATCATTGGTAATACTTCTTGAGGTGGGTGGTATTTCAAGTCTTAGGGACCAGTTTGCCATTCATGGTGTGCAATGTATACGCCCCGTTTCAGATGATTACCGAGATGAGGAACAGTCCCTCCCAATTTGGAAAGAGTTTGTTCCTATGAGCAGTCTTGCCTATTGCCACTTCATTCTCCGTAGGACTAAATCCTCGACCTCAAGCGGATGAGCCTTCACCCTCTTATTACAGTACCGAACGACGTGATACTAGTAGGCCGCTATCCTTAAGAGTGCCGCATCATGGTTTTAGGGAGTAGGTCCAGGTACTCTCTATGCCTTTGGGAGTTGCTGGCATAGTCAATGCACTTGATCCGCAGACTGGGCAAACCCGACCTCGACAAGGACAACCACTTTAGCCCCGTAGCATAGACTGAAGGGTGTCTCCTATGTCGGTTCCTATGGCATCATCCGGTATGACAATAGCACAGACGGTAATTTGTCTACCCAAGAGCCTCCTGCATCTTCAGGCCTAGTCTTCAGCCCATGCAACAGCATCCGGTTGGTCACTTTAACTTGACCGTTCGCTTGTGGGTATGCCACGGACATGTGGACCAGTCTGATGCACAAGCTCGCGCAGTACTTGGTGAATCGCATGCCAGTGAATTGGGTTCCATTGTCGGTCACTATAACCTCAGGAATTTCGAATCGATAGACAGTGCTCTAGCGGACGAAATCTATCGCATTCTACTCGGTTATTTGTGCCAGGGCAGTGGCCTCGACCCACTTAGTGAAGTAGTCGATACCAATAATGAGAAATTTTCTTTGTCTGGACACTAAGGGCATGGGCCCAAGGATATCAAGCCCCCTTATGCAAATGGCCATGGTGCCTGTAAGCTTTAGCTCTGTGTGCGGCTGGTGGCTCATAGATCAGTGGATCTGGTAGCTCTCGCACCTTCTGACGAAATCCATGGCATCTCGCTTCATCGTGGGCTAGTACAGATCCTGTCGCATGATCTTGAACACGAGGTTCTTCCCTTCGACATGTGAGCCACATACACTGAGGTGCACCTCACCCAGCGTATATTTGGCTTCTTCCGGCGAGAGGCATTTAAGGTAAGAGGTCAAATATCCCTGCCGATATAACCTCCCATCAATGATTACGTGCAAACTAGCAGTGTTCTTTATGCGCTTGGCATCCTCTGAGTTCTCGGGCAGCGTTTCGTCCATCAGATACCTTTGGTAGGGAGTTATCCAATTATCACCTTTGGCCACCTGCAGCATCCCGCACTCTGGATCATCAATGCTAGGTGCGGCCAGGACTTCCCATATGCCTCTAGCATATTGCTCCTGAAAGCCCATTGCGGCTGCCTTGACTAGCTAGTCGGCTTTCCAGTTCTCTACTTTTGGGATGTGCACGACCTCGACTTTCTCAAACACCTGGGCTTGAGCCCTTGCCTTTTCCAGGTACTTGGATAGCTATGGGTTTGATGCCTCAAAAGTTCCCTGGAATTGGTTAACCACCAGCTCTGGGTCGCTATAGACCACCAATACCTTTGCCGAGTAATCCTTTGCTAATCTGAATCCAGCGAGAAGGGCTTCATATTCTGTGACATTGTTGGTCACCAGGAATCCAAGCACCAGTGAGTATTTTATCTCCGAGCCATCAGGAGTCCCAAGAACAATGCCAGCCATGCCGCCTTCCTATGTGGAGGAACCGTTAACAAGCAGGGTCCATATTGGGGCACTCACTATGCTTGTGCCATTGACCTAATCTGGGGCGTCGAGCCAAGGGTCATCATTTCAACTACGAAGTCCACGAGGACCTAGCCCTTCAGGGCTGGTTGGGGACAAAACTCTATGTAGAATTCACCCAACTCTATGGCGCACTTGACCAAGCACCTAGATGTCTCTAGTCTTTACAAGATTCCCTTGAGAGGCTGGTCAATCAACACAATGATGCGATAGGCCTGAAAGTAAGGTCGCAGCTTTTTAGCAGAGTAGATGAGGGTCAATGCTACCCTTTCGGTGTAAGGGTAGCAGGACTCCTTGTCTGTCAGCACCTTGCTTACATAGTACATGGGTTGCTGCACGTCTCCCTGTTGACAAATGATGACCGAGCTCAAGGTCGTATCGGACACCGCCAGATAGAGGTACAAGTCTTTGCCCTTCGAAGGTGAGGTCAAGAGTGAAGGGTTGGGGAGGTATTCTTTGAGCTCGTGGAATGGAGACTCGCACTCGGTGGTCCATTGGTATCCCTTCACCTTCGTCCCTCTTAGGGCCTTGAAGAACGGCAGGTACTTTTCTACCAATTTAGCCACGAACCACGAGAGGACGGCAATCTTACCTGTGAGCCTTTAGACCTCCTTCACAGTCCACGGCAGGCTCATGTCAAGGATGGCTCTTATCTTCTTCGGGTTTGCTTCGATGCTGCACTAGAACACTATAAAGCCCAGTAATTTTCTGGACGTCACCTTGAATACACACTTAGATGGGTTGAGCTTCATCCTATGAGCCCAAAGGACTTTAAAGGTCTCAGCTAGATCGTGCACGTGGTCGTCAGTGGCTCTGCTTTTGACGAATATGTCATCTACATACACCTTCACGTTCCATCCAATCTGGGCTTCAAACATCTTGTTCACCAACCACTGATAAGTAGCTCCAGCATTCTTTAGACCAAAGAATATGTCTTTATAGTAATAGGTTCCTTGGTCGGTCATGAAAGATGTATACTCCTCATTGTCTAGGCTCATCCTTATCTAGTTGGAGCCTGAGTAGGTATCCATAAAGCTCAGGAGCTTGTGCCAGGATGTGGAGTCCACTAGTTAATCGATCCTCGGCAGCGGGAAGTTGTCCTTTGGGCAAGCTTTGTTTACGTTGGTGAAGTTGACACATATTCACCATTTTTCGTTGCTCTTCTTTATGAAGACAATGTTCGACAACCAGTTCGGGTATTGGACCTCCCTTATAAATCCTACATCGAGCAGCTTCTTCATTTCCTTCCTTATTGCAATTAGCTTTTCGACGGAGTGGTTCCTACGCTTCTACCGCATGGGTTTGTGACCGGATCGAGGCCCAAGTTGTGAACCATTACTCTCGTTGGTATCCCGAGCATGTCTGCAGGAGTCCATACAAAAACGTTGGAGTTCTGCTTGAGGAAGTTTCTGAGTCGGTTGCAGACTAACATCAAAATGGAGCTGCTGATTTGTGAGCACTACTCAGGTTCACTGGGGTCCAAGGGGACCGACTCTGTTGACTATCTAGATTAGGCCTGTTGCAATGCAGACTCGTTGCGGAAGTCTAAATCCTCTACTTGTCAACTGAGGGTGGCTAGACCGACCTGGGATAAGCAACACGTCTGTCTCATCATTTGGTCGCCCAGTGTCTTCCCTATCCCATACGGAGTTGGAAACTTCACCTTTAAGTGAGGGATTGACGTCACTCACTGAAGGTGGTTAGGAATAGTTGGCCCAAAAATGCGTTGTAGACCAATGGCAGGTCGACAACAAGGAACACCAACGCTCGCATAGCTGTACACAGGTGAATCCTCATCATGACTTCGAGCTAACTTCGCCTTGCACGGGCACTGGCTCATTATCCAGACCATACAGAGGGCGCTTGGCTGCTCTCATCTGGCTCTTTTTAAGTTCAAGTTTAAAGAACATATCAAGATGCAACAAATTGCAAGCACTTCCATTATTGATGAAATCCCATTTCAGTTGATAGTCTAATGTACCATCTGAAATGATGGCAGATATAACAAAAGGGTCGGAATGGCATAAAGTTACATGAGTCATATCATCGTCACTAAACTAATGACATCGGTCCTAACCTCTAACCTCGCTCTGTTGCTGCTGGATGAGGCCTTGGGTAGATCTTAGCCGCCGCTCTTAGTCGACCTGCTCAAAATCATGCTGATGACGACAGTGATTGTGACAGACCGGATTTCTTAATAGGCTACTATTCACGTCCGTCAATATCTAAATACAAATAGGATAATAAGGCCATAGGAGATGCCACTAGAAACAAAAATACTTAATCCATAATGTCGTGTGGAAGCATACAAACATCTATTAATTTACACAGTGGAATCATTTCTACAAAAGTGTCTCCAAAATGATCAAAAATATATCAAAAGTTGATCCATAAACAATTACATGAATCTAGATCAGCTTCCCAAGGCTAGATAGTTCGTCCGACTCTACTCTATCTTGTTCGGCATGAATTATTTCTCATCTGAGGATAAGAAAAATAGTAATGAGTGAGTCTATTGCTCAGTAAGGTATAAATAAGCAAAGACATGCATAATTATTACTTCAAAACGAAATAAAAAGAAATAGGATAGGAGCATAATGCATATAGGAACATAAAACATAATCCGAAGCTATTTTCATGGGTACTGGTCCACTTTAAATCAAGATGTCATTTTTTTATTCTTAATTACTTTGCCTTCAAAATCATGCTGAAAACTCGATCATCTTTAAAAATCAGACGGGAATGGACAAAATCGAGGAAGGATTGTGTAATCTCCAGACAGTCTAAGGGTGGCCCTCTTATTCTACTTCCGGAGGCGGGCAGTAATGCCTTTAGCATGGTACATGGGCCATAGTCCAAAATTGTCACCAAAAGTTCTCCCGTAGCCCAGAGGCAATCCTTGAGTTATCACTCCAACATCCTTGATCCAGTTTCTTAACCAAATTTCCAATTAGCTACATTTTAGGCCGGCAGTTACTCAGCTATAACTTATTTCCAATATCGACTATATTTTAGGCTTACGGCTACTCGGCCATTACCAAATTTTCAATATCGTCTACATTTTAGGCCACAGCTACTCGGCCATCATTTATTATATACAATTTTTCTTGAACTTATGGCTTATGTCTTAACCTTCAAATAAGCAAACTAATATTTACAAATAGTGAATAAACATACAAGATAACTTTTTCCGTGTACCAAAGCTTAAACATTTACCAAATCACGTACTACAAAACCAAGCTCAACATAAGAAGGAAATTCTAGCAATATTTGAATATGAATCATGAAACGAAATCCAACATATAAAACATAACACATGCACTGAAACATGAAGCTTCTTCATAAAACATGAGAAAAAAAATTATCATGATATGCAATCTGTAGAAACATAGCGAAGAAAGGCACTAGAATAATAATACTCGAAAGAATCGGATAAGAATCAGCATCAGCCAAATACAAAGCATAGAGTACACTTGCCTGATCCAGATCTATGAATTTCCTTACTCAAATTGGGCCTGGAAATTCTTCCTCTCATTCTTCTCTTTCGTGCCCCTTTTTCTTTCTTTTCCCAACTCTTTTTCCTAATCCCCAAATCCAATATTTAATGACAACGGGGTAGGTAAGACCAGGTGGGGATAGGTCACCTACTCTAGTACTTCTTTTCCATCTCAAATTCCCTATCTAAAAGGTCAACAGAGCAAGTGAGAGTAGGCAGGGGCAGGTCAGCTACTCTGACTTTGGTCAGTCCAAACTCTAGTCAAAACCAATAGACAAGCCAATCCGATCAATTATCTTAACCGGTAAACTATCCTATCCAATCAACAAGTTAATCCGGTTAACTTCTTCAATCTAGTCAACTATCTAACCAGTTAATTATTTATTCTCGTCAACTATCCTAACCCAGTTATCTTGCTACCTGGACTGATTTCCCATTAAGGCCGTGTAGTTATGTCCTAGGAACCCGATCCTTACAATTCTCTTCTACTTATAAAATTTCATCCTCGAAATTTAGCAAGACTTATATACCTTAGGAAAATAATTGGAGGTACTTGCCCCTGATCTCATACTTATGCTCCGAAGTAGCTTCCTCAATGGAGTGATTCTTCCATAAAACCTTCACTAGAGGAATGGTCTTCGCGCGGAATATCTGTTCCCTCCAGTTTAAAATCTGCACCGGCTCTTCAGTATAATATAGATTTTTACCAATAGACAAAGGCTCAAAATTAATTACATGCGCTAGATCATGGACATATTTACGGAGCATTAACATGTGAAACACATCGTGAACATCAGCCAAGCTTAGCAGCAAGGCTAACCGGTAAACCACTTCTCTAACTTTCTCCAGAATCTCAAAGGGTTCAATAAATCTCGACTTCAACTTTCCTTTAACCCCAAATCAAGATGTCCCTTTTGACGATGATACTTTCAGGAATACAAAATCACCAACTTTAAATTTCAACACCAATCTCCTTTTGTCTTCGTAGCTCTTTTGCCTATTTTGAGCTACCTTTAAATTCTCGCAAATTAACCAAATTTTCTCTGTTGTCTCCTTGATAATGTCCGGACCAAGAAATTGCCTATCTCTGGTTTCTTCCCAATGAATCGATGATCGGTACTTTCTTCCATATAGAGTTTTAAACGGTGCCATACCAATACTCGCCTAGTAACTGTTATTATAAACAAATTCTGCCAAAACTAAATGATGATCCTAGCTACCTTTTATTTCTAACACCGAGGCCCTTAGCATGTCCTCTAATATTTGAATGGTGCGCTCCAATTGGCCATTTGTTTGGGGAGTGATAGGTTGTGCTAAACTTTAATCCCATCTCCAGTTCTCGATGTAGGCTTTTACAAAATTTCAAGACAAACATCGAATCTCGGTCAAATACAATCGAGGCTGGCACACCATGGAGCCTAACAATCTCGTTAATATACAGCTGAGCTAATTGATCTTAGGAATATGTCAATCGGATTGCTAAGAAATGGGTTGATTTGGTCAGCTGATCAATGATAACCCATATGGCATCGTGGTTCTTTGGAGTTCTTGACAAACCAAACACAAAATCCATTACAATATCCTCCCACTTCCAACTCGGAATGGGAATCGGTTGCAACAGTCCAGCTGGTTTCCTCTTCTCGGCTTTCAATTGCTGACAAATAAGGCATTTATTTACAAAGGCTACAATTTTCTTCTTCATATTTTTCACCAAAATATTTTTCTTAAATCCTAGTACATCTTATTAATTCCAGGGTGAATGGTATACCTGATTCGATGAGCTTCCTACATAATCTCTTTCTTTATCTCTTTATCACTGGGTACACATAAGCGGTCCCTTAATCTTAAGACTCCGTCAGTACGAATGTTAAAATCGACTTTGGAGTTCTTCTTTAAGTCTCCAGCAATCGCCGTCAAAAAGGAATCATTCACTTGCCCCTCTTTGATTTTCTGCAACACCTTCGGCTGCACTTGGAGATACAATAAAAATATTTGGTTGCCTTTAACGTATCGCTGGATATTACAATATTTCATATAATCCAACATCTCCATTTCCTTGATTTGTAATCTTGCCACAAAACTAGATCAGAGATTTAAAGTATCAGCAACAATATTGGCTTTTTCGGGCTGGTTTTGGATTTCACAATCATAATTCTTTAGAAATTCAATCCACCTCCTCTGCCTTATGTTCAACTTCTTATATAAAAATAAAAATTTTAAACTTTCATGATCAGAATATATAAAAAATTTCTCACCATACAGATAATGTCTCCACATTTTTAATGTAAAAATTATGGCAGCTAGTTCCAAATCATGGGTTGGATAGTTCCTTTCATGAACTTTTAACTATTGGGATCCATAAGCAACCACCTTTCTATATTACATTAGGACACAACCTAATTCGGTCTTAGAGGCGTCACAATAAACCACCAATCCACTAGATCCGTAAGGAATAATCAAAATCGGTGCAGAGGTTAACTAATCCTTTAGCTCCTGAAAACTCTCTTCATACTCGTTGATCCAATCAAATTTAGCCTCCTTCTTCGTTAACTGGATGAGCAGCATAGCAATTCGGAAAAAAATTTTTACAAATCCACAATAATATCTAGCCATGCTAAGAAAACTCCGAACCTCAGTCGCCAAAGTCGGTCGTCTCCAACTTACTACGGCTTCAATCTTCTTCGGATTGACCGAAATACCCTTAGAAATAACATGGCCCAAGAACACCACTTCCTCCAACCAAAATTCACATTTCTTCAGCTTTGCAAATAATTGATACTCTCGGAGAGTTTGGAGCACAGTTCTCAAAGGCATCCTGTGCTCTTCATGACTCTTAAAATAAATAAGGATATCATTAATAAAAACTACCACAAATTTATCCAAATAAGATCGAAAGACTCGATTTATCAAATCCATAAAAGCAGTAGGAGCGTTTGTTAAGCTGAACGACATTACTACAAACTCGTAGTGGCCATATCTCATCCGAAATGCCATTTTTGCCACATCCTCTTGTTTAACCCACAACTGATGATAGCCTAATCGAAGGTCGATCTTTGAAAACACACCGGCTCCCTACAACTTGTCAAAGAGTTCATCGATCCAAGGCAAGGGATATTTATTCTTGATTGTGATTTTATTTAACTTGCGATAATTCACACGGTCTCAAAGTTCCATCCTTCTTCTTTACAAATAAGACTGGCACACCCCATGAGGACACACTCGGTCTAATGAAGCCACTATCCAGCAATTCCTGCAATTGCTACTTCAATTTCTTTAATTCAGTTGGTGCCATTTTGTAGGGCGTCTTTGATATCGGTGTGATCCTGGTACAAGCTCAATTTTGAACTCTATCTCCCGGTATGGCGGTAACCCAGATAATTCCTCGAAAAATACATCCTCAAACTCGCATACTACATGTATCTCTTTTGCTGCCACTTCATGAATCCCAATCACACTAGCATATGCCAAATAGGCTTGACATCCATTTTTTATCAAGTGCCAGACATGTAAAGCTAAAATAAAACAAGATGCCTCTTTTCACCGAACTCCTTGAATATAAAAAGGCCCACATCATGAAATAATAAAGTCTACCCTCTTCCAAAAATAATCATTGTTGGCATGATATTTTTCCAACCTATCTATGCCTAAGATTACATCAAAACCACACATCTCCAGCAAAATTAAATTTGCTAGCAATTGAGATCCATTTACCTCAATAACACACCCCGAGTACATAATATCTATAACCACAGACAATCTGTGGGTGTTGAGACAATCGAAGAATAATCAAGAATCTTAGGGAATGATGCAAGATGATGCACAAATCGAGGTGAAACAAATGAATGAGTAGATCCTGAATTAAAAAGCACATGTCCAGAAACGCTACAAATAGAGAGAATACCTTCCACCACATTTGTTGAAACTTCTACTTCCTTTATAGTGACTGCAAACACCTTGGCCGGGATAGTCGGTTTGGACGCTGGGGCTTGCTTCAGATGAGGATAGTTCCTTGCCATATGCCCTGCCTGTCCACAATTATAACAAACTCCCATCAACTGAAAATAAGGCTTGCCCCCATGCAGCTTCTCGCAATGAGGATACGGGTTTGCTGACACCCTTGACGTTGACGCTGATTGGCCGATCTCCTTTTTTAACCCTATTTGCTTTGCCTTTTTCGGTGGTCTCCTCGATCCCACACTTGAGCTGGCTCTCGAACTATTTTGACTAGATATCCTTTTCTTGAAAAACTCCTCTTTCTCAAGTTCATTCTCGTAAATAATAGCTCTATCCAACACTTCTCCATAAGTCAGCAGCTTCAACGTCGATAAATGCTTCCTAATATCATCCCTCAAGCCATGCGAAAACCTTCTCACTTTCCTTTCTTCGTCCTCCACCATATACAGAGTATAACGGGATAACTCCATAAACTTAATATCGTACTCAGCCACCATACGATTTCCTTATCTTAATCAAAAAAACTCTTTCTCTTTCTGCCCACAGAGACTGGTAGGGAAATATTTCTCTATAAAGGCTGCCTCAAATATAGCCTAAATAATTTCATTCTCTAACACCTCAAATACTCTTTTCTGCATCTCCCACCAATGATGGGCTCGTCCTTCCAATTTATGAGCAGCAAATAAAACTCTGTCTTCGATTGGACATCAAATAACTATAAACACCTTTTTAAGTCACCAGATTCAGTGTCTACCTTTACTGGATCCAGTTTTCCAAAAATTCTAGAACTCGTTCACTAATGAAATGATCATATGCTAATGTTCCCTAATTAGCAAGAGTTGGAGCCGGAACTGGAGCTAAATTATGTTGCCCCATAGCTTCCATAACATCGGTCATCCTACCTAATAAATTCAAATACTCTACTTCCTGGTCTTGAAAATTACCGGTACAAGCAGCCCTTCTTCTTCTATCTGCCATTTCTTTCAGCTATTACTTCTGAAACAAAAGCAATTCGATCAGTTTTACAACTCGACCTAAGTATTAACTAGGACATGACGCTTCCTAAATACAACTTTCTGGTCCTAACTTAGTGCTAGCCTAATTAATTGGACTACGATGACTAGGACTAACCGATCTAACTTAATTGTCCTACGCTTTCATCTACTTATTCAATTGATCTTGCTCTTAACCCGAGCTTTTCCATAAAATTCAGATCCAACCTAAGGCATCTCTTTCTCTGATACCACCCGTGATGGATCGGATTTCCTAATAGGCTACTATTCACATCCGTCAATATCTAAATACAAATAGAGTAATAAGGCAACGTAAATAACCATACAATACATATATAATAACACACACACAAGATCCAAATCGGCCGATCCTCAAGTCGGCCTCGTCTAGGCCAGCCACATATCTCGGTTGGCCTTATCTAGGTTGGCCTCATCTGAGTCAACCACATCTAGGTCAGCCTTATCTGAAGCAAAACCAATGCCATAAGAGATGCCATTAGAAACCAAAATACTTAATCTATAATGCCCTACGGAAGCATACAAATATCCATTAATTTATACAACGGAATCATTTCTACAAAAATGTCTCCAAAATGATCAAAAATACATCAAAAGTTGATCCATACATGAATCCAGATTGGCTTTCCAAGACTAGATAGTCTATCTGACTCTTCTCTATCTCATCCGGTATGAACTCTTACTCGTCTGAAGATAAGAAAAAATAGCAAGGAGTGAGCCTCTTACTCAGTAAGGTACCAATAAGCAAAGACATGCATAATTATTACTTCAAAACGAAATCAAAAGAAACGGGATAGGAGCATAATGCATATAGGAACATAAAACATGATCAGAAGCCGTTTTAATGGGTACCGACCCACTTTAAATCAGGATGCCATTTGTTTTATTCTTAATTACTTTTCCTTTAAAATCATGCTAAAAACTCAATCATCTTTAGGGATAGGACAGGAGCGGACAAAATCGAGAAAGGATTGTGTAATCTCCACATAATCTAAGGGCGACCCTCTTATTCTACTCCTGGAGGTGGGCGGTAATGCCTTTAACAAGGCATATGGGGCATAGTCCAAAGTTGCCACAAAAAATTCTCCTGTGGCTCAGAGGCAATCCTCGAGTTATCACTCCAATATCCTCGATCCAGTTTCTTAACCAAATTTTCAATAACGGCTATATTTTAGACCTGTAACTACTCGACCATAACCTAATTTTCAATATCAGCTATATTTTAGGCCTGCAACTACTCGACCATAACTAAATTTTTAATATCAGCTACATTTTAGACCTACAGCTACTCTGCCATCATTTATCATATACAATTTTCCTTGATCTTATGGCTTATATCTTAACCTTCAAATAAGCAAACTGATATTTACAAACAATGAATAAACATGCAAGATAACTTTTCCCGCATACAAAAGCTTGAACTTTTACCAAATCACTTACTACGAAACCAAGCTCAACTTTTTTTTTTTTTTTGGTAAGTAAAAACCAAGCTTAACATAAGAAGGAAATTCTAGCAATATTCGAACATGAATCATGGAACGAAATCTAACATATAAAACATAACACATGCACTGAAACATGAAGCTTCTTCACAAAATATGAGAAAGCAATTATCATGATATGCAATCTGTAGAAATATAGCAGAGAAGGGTATTAGAATAATAATACCCGAAATAATCAGACAAGAATCAGTATCAGCCAAAGACAGTATATAGTACACTTGCCTGATCCAAATCTACAAATTTTCTTACTCGAATTGGGCTTGTAAATTCTTTCTCTCCTTATTCTCCTTCGTGCCCCTTTTTCTTTCTTTTTTCAACTTTTTTTTCTAACCCCCAAATCCAATATTTAAAGACAACAGGACAGATAAGACCAAGTGGGGATAGGTCACCTACTCTGGTACTTCTTTTCCAACTCAAATCCCTTATCTAAAAGGTCAGCGAAGGATGTGAGAGCAAGTGGGCACAGGTCACCTACTCTATCTTTGGCCAGTCTAAACTCTAGTCAAAACCAACAGACAAGCCAATCCGATCAACTATCTTAAATGATCAACTATCCTATCCGGTCAACAAGTTAATCCGATCAACTTCATTAATCCAGTCAACTATCTAACGAGTCAATTATCTATTCTGGTCAACTATCCTAAACTGGTCATCTTGCTACCTAGGGCGATTTCGCATTAATGCTGTGTGGTTATGTCTTAGGAACCCGATCCTTATAGCGGTGGCACGGTTCCTTAGTTGCTCCATGGCCTCATTGCTGAATGCCTCGGGGGCTTGCCCTAGGCTTCTCAGGAACCATGTGAAGTGCATCCGTTAGATCAGGTCTTCAATCTCCTTCTGTAAGGTCTGACAATCTTCAATGGTGTGTCTCAAAGACCAGTAGAAATAACAATATTTGGTTTGATCTCCATCCTCTGGATTCCTCGGTGCCTTGGGCCACTTCATGAACTTCTCATCTCAGATTTGCATCAGAATGTTTGAGCAGGTGTTGTTTAGAGGCATCAGGGCCAAGGGCCTAAACTCCCTTCGAACACTCGGCTCAGATCATGGCTGCTTATGAGGTTTCCAAGAGTGACTACTATCTCTGTTTCTCTTCTTCCCCACGGTTGGACCTTCTAGTTGTTGGTCCACACGTTCGGGACATTTTGCTTCATTGGCCTTCTCAATTGCAATATAGCCTTGAGCGATGGCCTTTGCTTCTTGGAAGGTCTGGGGGTGTTAATGCGCCAAGTGTTTAAAGAACTCCCCAGCTGCCAGCATAGCGATGAAGGCAACAAGCTTCATCTCATTGGAGAACTAGGGGATTTGGCTAACTTCTGCGGTGAAGCGGCTGAGGAACCGCTTCAAGCTCTCCTCAAGCTTCTAGCAGAGGCGGATGAGGTGCTAAGGTCACTTTGCCTCCCTCCTACTGGAGGCTAACTAGTAGAGGAAGCAATCAGTAAACTCGTCAAATGATCAAATGGAGTTGGGCTGGAGGCCACGAAACCAGAGCCTAGCGTCCCATTTGAGCATCAAAGGGAAGCACTGGCACATAGTGGCCTTGCTCACCCCATGGAAGGACAGTAGCGTCTAGAAGTAGTCCAAGTGATCCATTGGATCCATACTTCCATCGTATGTGTCCAGTGCTAGCATCTTGAATTTGAGTCGAAGCAGCTACGTTCGAATGTCCATGGAAAATGGCAACCCTCTCAATTTGAGCGCCTGTTGCTCGGCTTCCCCCTTAAACATGTGCTGCCATATCTTCTCCACCTTCTCTTCTATTCAAGAGGTGGACCTGCTTCTCTTGGCGTTGATGAAATCTCTAAGCTCGAAGTTCTCCAAAAGGGTGTGCAGGTCGCGGTGGCTGCCCGCACGAAGCGACCGCGTACTGCATGAGTCCTCCCCTTTGGTCACAGGCCTCTTGTCTCTACGAAAGTTGTGGGGTTTCCGCCGCTCCTAGCTTTCCTCTGACGCTTCCCTGCTCGAGAGGCTCCAAGTTGATGTCTAGGCCTTGCTGCCTAAAGCTGCCTGGGTCCCGGCGTCGTCAAGCCTGGTTGTTCTTACTACTAGGGTCCTCACCCCATGTCCCCTCCATCTAGAGGTTGATGCTTAGGGGTCCAGGGAAGGAGTTCCCATTCATTGTGTGCCAGCCCGAGCGCATAGCACCTAAAGCATCTGCTTCATGTCACCCACGTCGACTTCTAGCTCGCGCACGTCTAACTCAGGTTGCTCACCGACATGGCTACCCACAAAGGGGTCATCGCCATGGGCGGCAGTGTCCCTCACAGGTGTGCTATCCTATGTTTAGGTATTGACCATTTTGTGAATGGGAGAATGGATGTGGTGATAGGTTGTTAGACTTTTGTTATTATTCCAATAGACGACACCAATCGTGTGTCCCTAGATTCGGATTTTCGTGCGGATTAGTGAACGTTCAGATTCCTCACGTCGGATCGATCTCGGCCTGATACAATCTCCACGTCTTTCAATATGGGCCCTACACACCACAAACTACTAATAAGAGGTCAAAGGATGGTGGGAGGTTCTCCCACCATAAACACTCCAATACTCAGGTTAGAAATCTTTTCCCAAGAATGAAAAGATGTAAATGTGAAAATAAACGTGGTGGGGATTGCATGGATACTAATATGCAAGGAGTGTGAATAATTAGGGGAGGAGTCCCGAACTCCTTTAGTGCACTACGGTAATTGGCTCACTAAAATTGCTTGGCTAAAATGGCGGTTACAGAGAGAAGAGAACAGGTTCTTTTCTCCTCAAACTTGGGTTCAAGGCTTAGCGCGAGATAGCTTCTGAACACTCCGAGAGTTTTAGGATGCTAGGTTTTAGATCGTAGATCTTCCTTTCTCCATTATAGGAGTAGGTATATGTAGGCTTTGTGGAGGAGAACTTTGGGTGCAAGAACTTGTGATGGGTAGCCTGTTTGGGTTCGCCGGCTGCTAAGAGCTTACAGTGACCAGTAGTGTAAATTGTTGCCATGTGGTGGCGCAGGAATCGTCGTCGACTATAGCCAACACTGGCCAGTTGACTTTTGTTGGGATTGGTTGAACTACTGTAGGGCGGCGGGCGCTGCAAGTCACCAAAGTTGACCTTATCCACCATTGGCTGACATATTCTGAGCCGGTACCTCCTGCACTGCTAATTTGCAACCGTTTTTGGAGAGGCGTGAGTGAATGGCAATTGGGCGTGTGTTAGGAGCATTTAGTGAGCCTTGCCCCAAATCTCCTGACCCCTATCGCCTGGTGGGGCCTGCCTGCCAGTTGGCCCTCATTGATGCCAGTTGGGCTTCATTGATATCAGCCCATATTCATAATGCACCTACCAACCATAATTTTAATATAGTTTGCTGCAGTCACAAGGCTGATATAGTGCCCAGCCTTAAGTTACGTTGTTGTTTTTTTCGGGTTGGTCCACCTTCATGTTTTAAATTGGATTCTGATGTCCGAATGAAAAACTTAAAATTAGAAATATAACCTATGAGATTCCGGGTTCAGACTATAATAATTAGAAGGTAATTAAGTTAACATAGGTGTATCGTGGTCAAAAGGTGTGGGAGGAATTGGATTAAAAAGCTCAAAGAGCCGGAATCGGTAAATAGGAACGAAAATTGTAAACCATGAAATGTTACTTTATAAATAAGATTTTGGGTTTTAAATTATGATAATCATGACTTATTAAGGTTATATGATCAAAAATAAAGTCCAAGGATGTGAAAGATTGGGTTAGAATGGTCAAAACGAGTCCCGAACGGCAAAAATGCGACATAGGCTTGCTGCAGGATTGCCGCGGGACAGACCCGCGCCCTTTGTGCTCTCGAGCCCACCTATCAAGCCCAAAATCTAAATTTTCCCACGCTCGCCGCGCGCTCGAGCCGACCATGTCCGAATGTTTGCGCTTGTCGCGCGCTCGAGCGCAAGTTTGTTTTAAAGCCGCGTCGTGCTTCTTTTTCCTCATTTTTCCTCGAGCCCAGAAGCTTCTAAAGAGAGAGAGAGCGCCGATTCTAGTGAGAGAAGGGAGGAGATCAAGGCCGTGGAGTCTCAATCCGTCCGAGAGCTAGTTATAAAGGTAAAAGTACGTGTCGAGGCAAGTGTTCTCATACTCATTTCTCGTTCCCTTTCGATGTTTTGCTTGATTTTATTGGGTATTCTTGTGTCGATACCCACTATAAATGTTAGAATCATGAAACCCAAGATTAATGATCAAGGAATATGTAGTTATTTGTCCGAATCGTGTCCGATCCACTCGGTTTGGTTTCACCGAAACCCTAGCCCACGAAATTGGGGATTTTCCATTTTCCTTCCATGTATCATGAAATTGACCTCAAAATGTGAATCACCACGTCTTAAATACATTTGTATATCGACCGAGCGTCTGATTTCACAAGAACCGACCCATTTGCGGCGTCTGAACGTTCTAAAATGTCACTGTTACTGTTCACCCAAGGTATAATAGAAAATTTGCACGTTTCTACCCTATTTAATTGTTATAAGAAGTATATCTAACTGATTATATTTGAATGTAAGTTTGAAATTATGAATTTATGCATCGATTGCAATAAAACGGGCTCCAAAGAACCCCGATGTGATATTAGCTCATCGATGGTAAGAAATTCCAATCTCTCATGAACTTTGGTAATCATATGTATAATTGAATCGTTAAAAATGCTTAAGTTCCAAGGTGAGATGAGAACCGAACGAGTAAATAGAGGGAAGTCCACAATGTGACATATGAATGATGGAACCACCCAAATGGCGGGAGATATGGTAAATTGGATATGGTGGACTTTCCCTCAAATAGAAATGGAAATAGAATAATGAAACTAGAACCATTGGACTTCTGTTCATTGGGTAGTATTCTCTGGCTTGCCACGCCCATCTCGGTAGAAACCCGAAGAATACTTTGGCCACGTATTCTAGTCGCTTGTGTGAGCGGGTGATGTCCATGGCATGCCTTAGAATACTATTATGGAAGAATGAGAAACCGCCCTAGTACCCCGAAAAAATGGGGCGTTTATTGGGCCCGTCTACAGGCATGATATGTAGATGACCCCCCGGCTGGGTCTAAGAATAAGCCCTCACGGCTTTAGATCATGTAGAATATCATGATCCTTTCCTCGTTCTCTCACATCGTTGCTAGTACGACCTATTGACCCTGGTCTGCAAAGACTATAGTAAATTGATAAATACACTAAAGTATGTTCAAATGGCAATTAAAAGTTTCAAAATATGATAAATGGTAAATCGGTACTTCTAAATGTTCCTTTCCTCTCAGGTCTCATTATATTTTGAATGCATGATGCCCCTTTTCATTATCATATTCATGTTTACTTACAGTTTGATAGTGACGTATGATTTCACTTGTTGAGCTGTACGCTCACTCTTACTGTTTCTCCTCCCAGGTGAAAGTATTAAGTTAGTGCCTGATTAATTAGAGCAAGGAGTGGGACTCGCATGAGGAGACTAGCCGAATGTCAAAAGCCTGAAGCATTAGTTACATCTATTGTGCTAAAATGTAAACGGCCTGATAGTTTAATGTGATGTGTTATTATTTTATACTTATTGTTGTATTTTCGCAAGTGACTTATGGATTTAGTTCTACTTCGGTATTTATTTGGGTATATCGATTTTTGTTTAGGCCTAGTGGCATCTCTCTTGAGCCGACGCTGTGTTTAAATACACCGCATTGGAACCACGAAATGTACGTGGCTTTTGGATCCTGTGATGTGTTGTGATTGGATTGATGTATAATGTTGGGACTTGGAGTTGGGATGTGTAGTTTTGTGTGTTGTTGAAATATAATGTTGATTGTTAGGTTTATTTGGATATATTTTTGCATTGTACAGGGTTATACAGGTGTTTATATTTTGGCAAATGTTCGATTTACAAATAAAATTCTGCCCAATTTTTTGTAGAAATTTATAATCCTAATTATGGGCATTGGTTCGTGTTATTATTGACGGAGGATTAGTTAAGAAAAATAACCCAATCTATCACATAATCGGAAGAATTTTCATTTTATATAAAAATAATAAGCCGTGAAAAAAACTTCAGTTTGAATAAAATTTCTCTTATATTTCCAACTCTAATATGTAATAATTATTACTCATGATATAAGCTATCCATTTTCGATCCTAATACCATAAAGAATCGTAATTTGACCAACAGTAGGACCCTGCGTCTTGATAAGTTTGGGGCCTCCCTAAGGGCCTAATTTTACTGTTCCCCACTATTTGTTTCTCATAAATTACATGATCATAATTACGTGCAAAATTGATGAATTCTATTGATGAGATATTTTTTAAATGTTAGAAGAGATATTATCCCAAATGTTAGCCTCTTTCTTAAATATTAAATCATAATTGATAAGGGCATTCGAGAATGCTAATCATTGCCTTTCCTTATTGTCAAATGATATGATATTTTTTATATATATGAGTTGACTGAATATTTATACCAAAATTACAGAAT
>JAODPA010115255.1:12443-34410 GCA_025585075.1 Nepenthes mirabilis
ATATATATATATATATATTTAATAATTGTGACTGCAATGTCCTATATGAATAGGAATAGATTATGTGTATATTTAGAATTGAAACACATTGTATAATTGTCATAAACCATTTCATACTTTCAGAATCCTCAATTAACAAATGGTCTTCTATTAGAGCTCTAAGTGGTTTGGTTGTGAGACTTAAGATGATATCTCAAAATATAGGTATTTCATGTTTGCTTCAATTGCTTGAGAAATGGTGGCTTATGCTAGGACTAGTCAATCTACAGACTAAAATATAGAAGAAAGTGAGATTGAGTTGGAAAGTTATGAAGCAAGTGAAGTCTAATGCTTGCTGTTGGGCTGGAAAACTTTTGAGGTGACGCAGAGCTTTGCTTTGCTATTTGAATATCGATATGATCTGAACCATTTCTACAGAATCAGACTTGTTGGAATTGCATTTCCTCGGCCCTTTTTTTAACGTTTTTGGTTGATTGGCATGCTGCTAGGAGTATTAATTTTCCAATGTTTCTCTAAAATTCCAAGATTACTGCTTATCTGTTGTAATTTAGATGAATAACAGTGGAAAGTTTCTCGATTTTTCATCAAGATATCGTCAATGGACCATCAGGGCTTGCAAAGAGGGTCAAGCTAATGGCTTGGAAAAGATGAGGAGATGGGTTCCAAAGTGACTAAATATGTGTACTGTGCAGAAAAGTTGGCAATTCAGGTGGATGGTATGGAAATGTGAGTTGTTGATATCTATTGAAGAATAGTTAGATATACGACCGATTGTGCTATAATATCCAGTGGGTTGTCCTTATGGTCAGTTCATTCAGTTACTGTGTTTCGAATAGGCAAACTCTTTCGGACGAATTGATGGTTCTCCTTATGGTCAGTTGACTCAGTTGCTGTATTTTTAATTGGCTAAGTCTTTCAGACAAATTGATGGGTGTTGATGTGCAATAATGGGTTGGTCGAAGGTGGATAGTGCCTACTATGGTTAAGGTTAGGATGTTGTCATCCCAATGAAAAAAAGATGGCTGTTCCCTTCCAAAAATGAAGTGCACTGTATTGTGGTGGAAAGGGATGAAGATTTCTATAGGCAACAGTTGTCTCTTGAATGGTGGCTGCAGGATAGAGAAGCTGCTGGAGAGGTTATAATTTGCAATGGTGATGTTTGGTGGAAATTGGAAACTATGGTGTTTCCCACTCTGTTATTTTTGTGGTGTTCATAGTTGTTCCAGGTTGTTGGGGATACCTTAGGAACATTTGTCTGAGTAGATGAGAATATTCAAATGCTCCCTTTGGAATTGAACATTTGTGAGTCAGGCTAAAGGAAGGCAATTTTCTGTTGTCTACTGTTAATGATGGCTTGGTTGAGAAGTTGAGAGCTTGCAGAAGAGTACATTTCTTGAAATTGGAGTGTTAGTGGCTGGGGCACACATCTTTATGGTGTTCTGTGAGTGGGCTGAAGTTCAAAACGGTAAAATGTTCCTTGGCACTCAAAATTCTTAATATGGAGGAAGAAAATTCTTAAATGCAAAAAGGATTCTTAAATGCTTCAAAAGTGGTTAGTAGGGATATTGGAGTCAAAAGGGTTTGGGGTGTTCAAGAGGTTGAGAACAAGCCCTTGTTCAGCTCTCTGATGTGATGGATGGTAAGTCGCATGGGTTCTGAACCAGGCTTATTATAGCTCTTAATTTTCTGGACTCTGCACATCTTTACTTTGTGGGTGGGCATGTTTTGGATGTTCTGTAGAATTGGTTGTTGATGCCCTGCGCCAGTTCTATGCAGTGTAGTTGATGTAACTTTGTTCAATAGGAAGTGGGGTTGGTCTTTTTCATTTTTGCAATTTAGAACTTGATGAAACCGGGCCTTTGCATTCAGAATTCCTCTAAAAGTTTGAAGCTGATGATGATATTGACAGAATGCCTGGAAACAATATTATGGGTGAGATTTCGGATCTAGGAATGATTTAGGAGTGGGGCTTCTTTATATTGTTATTTTTTATTGGCATTTAGGAAATTTTAGTATGCCTTGTTGTTCCATTTCGTAGATAAATTAGTTTCCTTATTTATATCAGGTCTTTGTTTGCTATGAAAAAAAAACTGATTTCTTCAGTTTTCATTAGTGCATGATATTGATTGAATTGTGCAATCGAATGATTTCCCTCTCCAATCTTCTCTCTTGTTTGATTCTCTGTTTGTTCTCCTTGTCTATCGTTCTCTTCTCCCTTCCCCTTGTCCTACATCAAATTTGGTATGAGCTGAAAGTTCATGATTTCCAATTTTCTTTCCATCAAACACACAAAGCATGCCAAACATCACCTAAGCCGCTGACATCCCACATGCAAGCATCAACAGCTTGCAGTTATCTTCATGAAAAACTACCACCGACAAATATCATCATCAACTCAACCAGGTAACCCTAAACCAGAAAAATATCACATAAACCCCGACCATCTGCAACTTTTCATCTTATTTTCTTGTTATTGAGAACCACAAAAGAAAGAAAAGGGAAATAAAGAAGACAAACTGAAAGCAAGAAAAAAAAATGAAAAACAAAGAGGGAAAAGAAAACCACAATGGAAGAGAAAGTCGAAGTTGACAGTGGTTTGCATTATCCATTGATACCTGACCTGTCACCACTACCATCCAACAGCTTTGCATCAATGATAAAATGTTCTAGTTTATAAACTGTGTTCTGGTTGCTGGTTATTCGAAGTTTCAAAGAGGATGCTTAGATTCTAATTTCTTGATGAGATCTAGTCAACATGAATTATTTGTTTATCCACTGATGATCAATATTGCTATAGCTATAACGACTTGGTATTTATTTTATTATGCACTAGTATGTGTATATGCATCCTTGTTCTTAATAGCGCATGCAGTATCAGGTAACAAAGAGAATAATGTGGAAAGGTAGTAAGGCCAAGATGTCCACGTGAGACATCCAAGAAACATATTAATGAGCTTAAGGGCCAAACTAGCATAATGTCTGATCTCTCTGTTTTTGATTTTAGACGAAAACATTTGCACTAAAGATATTTCCATTCATCTTAGTACTTTGTCATGTACCTCAAACTTAATTTCTTATTTCAAAAAATGTAATTTGTGATCTTTTTGTTGAAAAATGGAAATGTAATCTGACAAATTATGTCTGCTTTGATTTGACAGGGATGGTTTCAGTGTTGAAATGATGGTTCAATCTCATTTAGACCCTGTACAAGATTCAAAAAAATTGTTCTTTTTAATCTTATGAATAACTGAACTGATATGAATGATGGACTTCCATTGAACTCACCTGAGATCTTACTTTTTATGTACAAAACTTATGCCCTTTTAAGGTGATGTCTATCTTCCAGATGCCTTAAATCTGATAATATGAATTAACATGATATCTATTCTGGAGATGCCTTGAATCTGATAATGTATTAATAACTTTACTTTCATTACCCTTTGCTAGTTGGTTGAGATATTAGGTTCTCTGGCAGCAAACAGTTCTTAGCAAATTTTGATGAAAAAACCTTTTTGTTTCAGGAATTCCATTTCATCAAACATCTATTTCATCAAAAGAAAGTATAATGGCAAAAGGTATGTTTCTTGGGAGTTTTATGATTGAGTTGTGGGGAGGGGAGAGTGGGACACAGGATAGGTTCATTCTAATAGCCAGAGGATCACTTGATAAAATTTGACAATTACAGCATCCATTTAAATTTCTAGCTTGGAGATTGTCATGGGTTTGATGGATGAGTAATTAAACCTGTACGACATTTTTCTGAAAACTGGTGCGTTTCGTGAAATGATTTTTTTTTGTTTTTTTGGTATATCCTATGTTCCTGGCATGTTACACTAGGACTTTGTGTATTGTGCTTTTGGCAGATCATGTGTGTGCCTCTTGTTTCTTTGCCTGCTCATAGTAGCCAATTATGATACCTCTGTAGCTTCATTAGCTGAATAGTCTGATTCTGCTGATATGTCGGACATGGCTCTTTCTCAATTCTTTTGATAGAAATATGTTTGGATTATCACTGCTTAATTTCCTGCAAACAGTGAACGCATAGGTTAAGTTGAATGAAATGATCAAGATCATAGTACCATTGCTGGGGAAGTTTTGATCAATTGATGGAGAGATTTTTTCCCCCACTTAAAAATCAAAATTAATGAGTGCTACATGTTTTAATGATGCCACATGTTTTGAACATATTCATAATATGCTTTTTTCATATTGTTCTGATCATTTACCTCAGCATTGTCATTGATAATGTCTAAATAAAATGACTATCACTGGTTCATCATGAAGAGGTGCGAAATCTAGGCTTTTGATTGATTGGTGACATGGGGAAGGAGAGTGCTGGTGGCGTAGGGAAATCGGTCGTCAACCACCTGGCTACTCTTGACCCCTCAAATCTTCTATTTTGAACTCATGGGACTCATGGTATCTGAGAAAAATAGTACTGCCGTGGACGTCTGCCACATTGGTGCCATTAGCTCATGTTTGTAATTACTTTGGAACAGACATAATTTCATGTTCAATACTTTTGCCTATTGTTAGATACTGTGAGATTGTCTGTAGTCATTTTTAAATTTGCTAACCTAGTTTTTGTCCTCAAGAAAGGCTGAAGGATTGCCATAGGTTGTAAATTTTCAATTCTTGGGGTTGGGGTTAGTTTGAGGTAGCCAGGTGTTGCAGAAGAGCGTAACATGAAATTGACATCTCTTGGGATTGCCTTGGATTGTAATAGTATTGTAACATAGACTATTTTAAATATATTGGATATTTAGTGTCCTTTATTTTTAGATTTGTTTGTTTTCATATTTCAGATTAGGCAAATTAATATTTAGGATGATCTTTTATTTTTTTAAAGTTAAATTACTAAACTAGAATTTGAAATTTTCCATAAATTTAGTTCTAGTAGTTGTGCTTTTTTGAGTTATATGGAGGAGTTTGTTTGGTTTTTGGTTTGAGTTAGATTCTCAGGTGCTAAGACTTTTTCCTACATTCCCTGTTGTCAGGCACGGCTTTTGCTTCTGCCACCTTTCTGCTGTCCTCATGATTGTCATTTTCCATCATAGTCAATCTGTGTAGTTGACTTAGATGTGTTGCAATTGACAATTTATTGAATCAGACTTTGCATAGCAGAATCACTGCTATGTTTAACCTTTTACATTTAAACCTAGTACTAGGAAACAAATCCAAACCCTAGTGAACCCTGAAATGCACTAACCGATCTACCACCATAGACCTTATAGCAAACCCTCCCAAGGCATTCCTGATGGTCACCAGCTGTCACAGAATCACTTTATTATCTGCAAGAAGTGCTGAGTTGTGAAAGCTCTATCCTTTAGGTCCAGATCAGTCAATTTGGGCCATTTCCATTCATTATTTCCAGCCCATCCAATCCTGTGACAGCCTTTATTTCTTTGGTGGAGCCTCATGTTGTTACTACATCCACAAATAAAATAAAACAAAATGTTGACAAAGGCAGACCTTGTCCACTTTAGGGCAGACTTTTAAGGACTCCAACAGCTAATTGGAAAATTCTGACTGGAGCTGAATGCCAACTTTAATGCAGTGGAAGAATGTCTTACTACAATACAGAGCTATTCCAAACCTGAGGGAATCACTTGCTCTACAGATCAGATAAGAAGAGGAAATTGTTGATGAATACCATCATGTTGGAGCCTGAAGTAGAAGTACTGGTGTTTCAAAAGAAGGATGTGATTGAAGAGATTCCCATGTTGTATTTATCCTCTCAAATGAGTCTCTGGAAACTACTACTGTTAATTTGCTCAATTTTGGCTTTTATAGGTCGATGTGCCTAAAATGAAAGGAGTGGCTTCTAATTGCATCATTATTTGCTTGCTAATCCTTTTCTTTAAAACTCATAGATGAGTTTTTTGAAGTCTTGGTCGATGATGTAGAAAGGGTATAACTGGAAATTAGAATCTCTAGGGATATTTCCAATGGCATTTATTGAATTTTTAGGTATACTTAAAGTTTAAAAATATTTCGTCCTTGTTTTAACTTAGTAAATTTAAGATTTAGAATAGTCTTAAATTTCCATTGAGTTTGATGAACTCTTCATTATTTTGTTGTCGGCTGAAATTCTAGTTGGGTTTTCAGGTTTTAGTTGTTGATCTTACATCACTGAGAATGATGAGATTCATGTTGGCTGCTCTGGATTTACTGAATATGTTGTGTATGCCTCAGGTTTATTTGCAGAACTTCCAATAGATAACCTACGAGCTTCCTTTTGGAGGGTTTTGCAGTACTGTGAAAATTGGACTGAAATTCAGATTGGTTAAGGCACTCAGCATCGCCCTGGTCAGGCAATCCCTTTGAGAGAGAGCGGGGAAGGAATGCTATCAACTAGAGAAGTCAGTGGTGGAGGTAGCCCAGCAGACAATACAGAACTAACCAATCTTAGTTTAGAACCGGGCTTTGAATCTTCTTGTGCATGAGTAAAAACATTGGCCTGATGTCGCACTCTTTTTCTCAACTGTTACTGTGTGAGTTTATGTAGCAGAAAAAAAAACTATTGCTGACCAAATTAAACAAGTAGAATTACCCCAGTATAGATTTAGGACTGAAACAAGGTCAAACGACAAAAGAAAGCATATGTGCATCTATAGTTGTTAGCAGTAAAAGAAAAGTTCAGATGCCTATATCGTGCTGTGGAATAAAAATAGTATCAAACTGGTAATTGGTTCTTCATTCTTTTAGTGGGGTATGTTATACTGGTTATCACGATCATGTTTTTCCACAATTGATGTTCCCCTAGTACTTTTGCTCCCAACAACTCTTTACTCACCTTATCATCTTATCTGCTTGGAAAGTCCCAGGGGTGGGAGAGTGTGAATTAAATAATCAGAAACACTGTATCTTACTCAGATAGAACCGTTGGCAGTTGTGCTGGGCAATATACGAAACTAAAGTTTTGGATATGGAAAGAATATCTTATAAGCATTTTTATTAGTTCAAAAATAGCAAAATCAATAGAAAAAAATTAGATTTGTCTATTCTGTCAAAAAAAAAAAAAAAAGGGAATGAACATTTGCATGGAGCAGTTCCCAAATAGTTGAATGTATGAGAGGAACTGCTTTTGAAGATATGTTTAGAAAATTGTTTTGCTGTGTATTTATAATGGTGGATTTTCCCTAAATAGGCTATTGTAGCTCATTCTTTAATTTAACTTGTTCAGGAACATAATAATTCTACAGGCAATTGGGTAGCATGATGACTTTCTAGTTAGAACTAGTAATATTTTATATTATATATATGGTTATTAATTTGAATGACTTAGCTTTGGTCTGTATCTAATGTTGGATTACAACTTATTGGATTATAGTAGCTCACTTATTAACATTCTTCTGGTGCATAATTATTCTAAAGGCAATTTGGCAGCAAGGTGGCCTTCCAGTCAGAACCAGCCATTTTTGTATCAAAATTTTGATTATTGTATTTAATTTTGTCGAATTAGTTTGTCTTATTTTCCAGTCTTGTGAGTTTAAGAATTTATCTTGAGCTTGCAAATTGCTGTAAATCATCCCTATATGTTCTCGGTTAGGTGTTTGTTCGTTGCTTCAAAACCAAAGAATCTCTTTTAAACTGTCAATATTTACATGGGTGGCTGGCTTTCATGATGGATGGGATTGTCAATGTTTGCATGTAGAGTTCTCAGCCCGGGGGAGTTTATGTGCAATTTATGTGCTTTCTTCTCAATCTGTCCCTGCTATTTTCCTGCCATCTCATGGTCAAGTAAATCTCAAATCCACTCATGATATGTGTACTCTGCTGTATTCTTACAGTTTCAGGAATGTGTTTAACTAGCTGTTTTTCATTACCTATTGAATGGGAAAAATTTCTCAAAACATTTTTCATGTAGCATATAAGAGTTTGTAATTATAAAAAATTTATAACATCTGACGAGATTTTGCATAATTCTTGTGAAGGGATGAACTTTCGCCACACTTTGTACCCATTATACAAGAGTAATCGTGGTCCTACACCTGACACTGTAGTTCAAGGGCTTCAATACTTAAAAGCATCTATCAAGGCCATGTCAATTAAAGTAATTGAGGTATTGTATAGTAAAGTATGCGCATGACTAAGTAGCATATCTCATACCGGTGGCTGATTGTGCAGTTTACTTGAGCATAGGTACCAGGTGTTGAAGCTGATGATGTGATTGGGACTTTAGCTGTACGCAGTGTTGAGGACGGTTATAAGGTTGGCCTTTTTTTGAAGAAGTTGGCTTGTTATTGAATGTTGCTTCAGAATTCTATCTTCCTGTGCTGAAAGGATTATATGCATGTAAGAAGCACCATCCATGCGCTGCCCTTTAGCTGCTAGAAAATTGATTGAGAAGTCCATAGATCTTTTTCTTTTTTTCTTTTTTTTTTTCTTGGTGAAAAGTGGAAATTGAAATTCATGTGGTTCTGTTGCAGTAGAAAACCAACCCTGCAAGGAACAATGTTATTTGTTGTGATTAGATTTGCTCCTCCATTTTTTTTTTTTTCTATTCTTCACTTTAGAAAGCTAGCAACTGTCTTGGATTTCAGCGCTTTCTCAGAAAAAACTACGGGGGCTTTATCTGAATTATTTACTTATATGGGTGCTTGTTTAATATTAATGTTGGTATTGATTGTAGTCATATTGATATTAATCATATTTAACTATAAGTACTCATTTTTTGTTCAATGAGGGGATCCCATCTTAAAACATCTTCCCTTTGCAATTGAAGACAGTACAGCTGTCGCTCTGCAAATGCTATCCTCACATCTGCTATCTCTGCAAAGATTATGTTTGAGTAATGGCATCTTCACTAATTTTCATGTTACCACCTCTGTCACAGGCAGTCCTCCCCTAAGCTTATTACTGCAGTCATAAGCATCATATTTGTTTTTCCATAAGCAAATTACATTGATTCCATGGTCACACTGCTATCCTGTGATCCCTTAATGTTCAATGTTCTTCCTATATTGGAGTGGACATATCTTCTCCAGGAATGGGCAATTGATTACGGTAGAAAAAATGAATATTTTTTGGGATATTATGAATTAATTTGTTTGTTTTTTGTGAAGTTCAAAGCAGTAAGCGAGTCAAAACTTATCTTCATCTATTTGCAAAATCGATAACCAAATCAAAATCATTGAAATTACAAAAATGGCATTACAAAACTGATTTGTTCCAATACGATTTGTTGATTAGCATAAACCTTCCTTTTTTTTTTTTTACTGTGCTTGCAAGTGTTCAGCCAGATAGGAAGTCCATACGAACAAGTTCATGTGGTGTTAGATCATCATCCAATGTATCAATGGGAGGACCATTATTTAGCGCAATTAAACAAAGTATGTGAGGGCATACTATAGTTGTATAATCTGCCAATGTGTATAGCTTGCAAGAAAATGATGTTTCCTTCAAAGTTAATCAGGCAGGGCATACTACAGTATATTCTGCCAATGTAAACAGCTTTCAAGGAAATGATGTTTCCTCTAAAATTAGTAAGTTTTGATTGTACTGCTAATTCTATGACAGGTTCGAGTTGTATCTCCAGACAAAGACTTCTTTCAGATTTTATCTCCGTCCTTGCGTCTTCTACGAATTGCCCCACGTGGACAAGAGTAAGTTCTAATGCTGAGTTAGAATTTCTTTTAAATTCATTGAGTTATGAATGACATATATTGCTATTCTGAGTGTATCTATAATTTCATTGTAGTGAAAAAAAATATCAGTGTAAAAATGCATGCTCAATTCTTCATTCTTTCATAGCTGTGCTACATTTTATACCCAATTGAGCATCTCTAAATATTTATGGCACCGAACATTCGAAGAGGTAGAAGAGACAATAGATATTCAAAGGCCATAAAGCCACTGGCATTAATTTGCTTTCTGTGTATTGATGAGGTTCATTGGAGTTCGTTTTCCTTCTTCTAAACAGGCCATCTTGTGCATTCTTTACCATATTTTGTAAACACTTCCTTAATAATCTAGACAAGTGATAGCTAATGTGTTGATTTCTCTATTAGGTGTTTATTTCTATAGGCCAAAGCTTATTGAAGGTTTGTTAATTTTGTAAATGCTCTCCATCAAAACTAAGAAGGATCTTTGTAGATGTTGTTAGAACATTGCAAAAGCAGATGAAACAAATGTTGGCTGATATGATACATGTTCGCCAATATGTACCAGTATTAGGTTCCTCAGTATTAATATTTCCCGATATTGATAATATCACTATATATTTCTGTGATTTTTAGTGGAACAAAGGTGAGTAGTTTTTAGTGGATTGCTGACTGTCAGGTAGCCTTCCAAGAATTGAAGGATTATCTTGCCAATCCACCTCTCCTGATGCTTCCAAAAGAAGGCAAAGAACTATTTCTCTACCTCAAAATATCAGACACAGTGTTGAGCTCAGTCTTGATCAGGCAAGAGTCTGAAATATAACGATTGGTCTACTAGGTTAGTAAGATCCTAATAGATATTGAGACTCTTTATTCGCACGCCGAAAGGATGGCTCTAGCACTAGTCTACTCGGCCAGGAAGTTACGACCGTACTTCTAAGCCTACAGGATCATTGTCCGGACAGACCAACCTTTAAAGGGGATTCTGCAAAAGCCCGACATATCTAAACGATTGATCAAATGGACCATCGAATTGGACGAGTTTGATGTAGAATTCTGACTGTGGCTGACCATAAAAGGTCAAGTTCTCGCAGATTTTATAGTTGAAATGACGACCTCGATTTTCGATGTCATTGATTCAACCAAAGGTGCCTGCCAACAAGAAGCTCAAATTTGGATCTTACATGTGGATGGGTCATCAACCCAATTAGGGAGCAGAGCAGACATAGTCTTGAGGACTCCGGACTGGTTAGAAATAAAGTATTTGATGACTTTTGGAATTCTGGCCATCAACAATATCACCAAGTATGAAGCCTTACTGGCTAGACTCAAGCTGGCAAAGGAATGCTCGGCAAAGAATCTGATCATCCACGGTGACTCTGAGCTAATCGTCAACAAGGTCATCAGAAATTTCGAAGTGTATTGCACTCGAGGTATCTTGCTAGAGCGAACCTGACTGGAGCATTCAACAAGTTAGAAATACTCCACGTCTGAAAGGTAGATCAGTTGGTGAAGGTAGCAGCAACCGATAATCCCGAGTAGTATGCCCGATACATGTGAGAAGTTCTCGCAGCCCCAAGCATAGAAGTTCTAGAGCAAGAGATACTCCAAATCTCAGATTGCGAGAACTAGATGACTCCATACAGAAGGTACCTAATCGGAGGCCTTCTATCGGATAACCTGGATGACGCCAAATGTATTAAGAAGACAGCAGGTTGTTACAGTATAATGGAAGGGAGATTATACCGACGAGGTTATTTCATCCTCTACATGCGGTGTCTCATGCTAGAAGAGGCTGACTACGTGCTAAGCGAGGTGCATTTCGGAATTTGTAGATCACACATTGACAGTAAGAACTTGACATTTAAGGTCATACGACGGGGATACTATTGGCCAACAATGAAGAGAGATGCTGTGGGATTCGTGAAGAAATGAGAGAACTACTAAATCCATGGTAATATTCATCAGTCGCATACAGAACTCCAAACCCTGCAAGCACCATGGCCGTTTGCATAGTGGGGGCTCGACATTCTGGGCTTATTGCCTATTGCATCCAGGTGGAGGAAGTTCGTTGTAGTTAGAATCGACTGGTTCACGAAATGGACATCCACTGGCATGGATCACCGGACAGAACGCAGCAGAGTTTGTTTGGCAAAATATCATATGCAGATTTGGGATTTTTAAGGTTATAATCACCGACAACGAAATTCAATTTATTGGCAAATGATTCACCAAGTATTGTACGAGTTTGGAAATTCGATTATTTCACACTTTTGTCGTCTATCCGTAAGCAAACGAGCAAGTAGAAATAACGAATCAGGCCTTGCTACATGTGTTAAAGACGAAACTAGAGGACGCAGGGGGCTCTTGGGCCGATGAACTACCTTTCGTCTTATGGTCCTACAGAATGACACCAAGGGAACATACACGAGAGGCACCCTTCAGTTTATGCTAAGGGATTGAAGCCCTCATCCTAGCAGAGATCGGTTTGCCCAGCCTCCAAGTCAAAAATTTTAACCCACAAAGCAATTCCCAGCAACTTGGAGAGCATCTCATTTGCTCAAAGATGCCCGAGTCGTGGCAAGACTTTGCATAGTAGTTTATTAGCAACGGATTACTTGGTACTGCAGTAGAAAGGTGAAGGTATGCCAGTTCAAGGTGGGGGGCCTAGTTCTACGAAGTATATAGAGGTAACAGGTAAAGTCGCCATCAGGAACAAATTATCCGCTAATTGGGAAGGACTATTTCTAGTCTCAGTTATTATTCGAAACGGCATGACAAGCTATGCACCCAGAATGGAAAATTGATCCTCAGGGCATGAAATGCCATCCACCTTAAAAAATATTACTAGTAAACCATTGCTGAGCACCGGTAAACTTTGTACATGTCATGCGAATTGCTTGTATGATGTAACATATTTTAATTAATAAAACAATCATTTGTTTATTTCGTTGCCCATGTGCATGTGAATGCTTGTATGTGACTGCATAGATTTGATGGCCTAGACTGCCTTTGAGTCCTATGAAACTATTTACTAGTGAAAAGACCTGCTAAAATATGGTCAAAACCTCGGTCCCATAAACTGAGCAGCGCAAATGAGGTTGAACTCTAAACCTCGGTCCCATAAATCGAGCTGCCCAAACGAGGTCAAATTCTAAACCTCGACTCCATAAACTAAGCGACTCGAACAAGGCCAAAGACAATGGCCTGGGGGCTTGAAGACAAAAGTCTACCCCCTATAAGCGATCAAAACAAAAATTAAACCTCAGGGGAATTTTCAGCTTGCGTGCAACAATTTCCTTCAACAGGAACGAGCACCATCAGTTGACAATGGTCGACGGACTAGAATCCAACGCACATGTGTGACAATTCTCTCTAATAGTGGAAGTACCATCAGTCAAGCGTGGGCGACGGTCTAGACCTCGTTAAAGCCTAGCCACTATGGCAATTAAACCTAGTCAGCCTTATAGAGGCTTTCGCAGTGCCGTGACATCCTGTCACAAGAATGAGCACAAACAGATAAAGACATGTAGCCAAGCCTGGCAACAATGGCAATAATGCTTTACTGATAAACAAAACAAGTGTTGCGAAAAGCAAATCAACCTAGACGAAGAAGCACCAGTGACAATGATCAAGACATCTAGCTGATTTATTAATGAATCAATATTTACAAGGAATCTTCATCAGGAAAATTACAAGATACTGCCTATGCCTACAATTGAACAGAGTGACAATCCTAAGGTTGGGAGCCCCCGTTGAACATAGCGAATGCTCCCCTCTTGTCTTCGGGAAATCAACCAAATCAAATCGACGAAGAGCTCTAACTTTTCTCTGATCAAGGAAGCTGACAGGAAAGTTAGGAGTAGCCGAGGACACAATCCATCTACAGTCATGAATACCATCCCAGAATCTGTCATTCAGTGTGCGGCCAACTTCTTCCAGATGGAAACGAGTCCTCAACTCTCCTTTGAGTCGGGCACACTTCGGAGATCGGCGAATTGCTGCTCAACCTCCTGAAGCATGTCCTCAAGTAAGGCGGTCTGATTCAAAGCCTGAGATTTCTGATCCGAAAGCTCTTGGTCAAGGAAAGTGACTTGTTCACGACTCTTTGAGTCTCGGCAATGGTAGTATCAGTATCAACCCGGGTCTCCATCTCTCTGAGTATTGCAGGATCAGCATACAACGTGAATAGGCGAGAGATCTCAGAATCCCGATGATACAAAGCCACCGCCATCACGGGAAGCACTTCCTTCGACTGTCAAGCAAAACGAAAACGATTAGTCAAAAATCACAATAAAGAGCATAATTATAGAATGAAGAACTCTATGAGCAGTTCCTCAAAAAAAGATGAACCTTCCTTGGGAGATGGACCCCCTGAAAAGATGGATTGGGAGAATCGGAGGCATCCAATATGACAAAGGCAGCACGTGGGTATAAAGCGGCACCTCAAAACCCAGAGGAGGAGACTCTTGAAGCCTTCGGAAGCTCAAGTATTGAAGTCTCTAGGTGAGGCACCTCTTTAGCAGTCGCGACCTCTGAATCATTCCCAATTATTTCCTCAACCACTTGATTATTATTAGCACCCTCCTCAACAAAAACAATAGGACGCATGGAGACAGATGCATCAAGCGTTGAGGGGACCAAAATTAGAACCCCATACTCGGTTACAATTGGGGCGTCGATCGGTTCATCCGTTCCGCCAACTGAGGGGTCATTTATTCCTGTAGCAAAATCAACTGGCAGCTTAACGCCCTCAATCAATCCAGTCATCTCCTGTAAAACCGGATGAGTCGGAGAAGGATGAGCAGAGCTCGGCCTTTGCAGCGACTCACCCACATGCAGCACAATCTCCGCTTCACAGGCCTTGTCTATAATCCGGTCAAGTTTAGAATAGGTGGGCAAGGGATAGACTGTTTTGCCAGCCGCTGCCTTAGGAGAATCTCAGATAAATAGATCTCCTGGTTTTCGTTTGGGTCGGCGAAACGGCATGGTAGTGATGTCATTCTCTTCCATCCTAGCCTCCCACTGAACCTCGGCGAATGCCTTCAGGGTGAGCCAGCGACTCGTATGGCGCAGGATGGTAGCATTCTCTATAACTAGCTTTGTTAACGGTCGAGCCATTCGATCCTCTATGAGTAGAACGTCTTTGGCGTAGATGTCGTTGACTCTACGCTAGTTATTGGAAAGTCTCCATTCAAAAGAAACCATTATATAAAAGAATCGGTCATTTTAACCCTTAATTGAATCCAGATTTTTTTCGCTTATTTTATACTTATTGCGGGGGGGGGGGGGGGGGGTGAAAGAAATCCAATCTGTTTCTTGGTTTCATGTCCCGGGTGTCCAGGAAGCTTCTTGGAACGAAAGAAGATGCACAAAGAAACCAAGCGACGAACAACATTGAGATGAAAGCAAGCCACAAGAATCTCCAGAGCCTCGAAGATCTCGTATAACTCATTCGCAAATGGAAGACGAAGGCCTGCTTTTAGATGGGCCTTGTAAATAGTAATGAATCCCATCTGAGGAGCGCAAGCCTTGTCTTTTTTCCTGGGCATTATATATGGGATGGCATTGGGAATATTATACCTCTCATACAAAGTGTCTATTTCTTTGTCAGAAGAACGGATTGAATTGCAGTAATACCCTGGGTGCTGTCTGAGAAGCCATGGAAGCAACAGAAGAAAGAATAGTAGACTAGAGTAGAGTGATTCGAAGAATGAGAAAGTGCAGAAACGGTTGAGGACTAGAGTTTAAATAGCCAAGACTTTGGCCCAGAAACGGTGTCGTCCGAGGGTGTTGAAGAGGCGCATCTTCATAATGGCCGAGACACGTGCCCGCACCCGAAAAGTGCTGTGTGCGTCAGTTTCGTTGAGCCAGTAATGATGGCCTAACTCGTTGAGCCAGTAATGATGGCCTAACGCTACTCCTCCCTATGCAGCTTTCAGATAGCTGACGACTCTGATGCCTAGATTGGCGAATCTCCAGAACAGCATAGGTTATCGTGCCCTGACACTTCGCTTTGCAAGTCGGTAAATTGACGACACATGACCTTGACAAGCTTGAGATTGATTCGATTGACTTACATCCTAACTGAGCATTCGGGATAAATTATTATAATTCAGATTGTCAGAAGACCGAGTTGTCAGTGGTTCGGTTTGCCAAATTGTCAGAAGATTGCACAGCTAAAAATAACGTTCAACAGCTTCAACTATTCAAAGCACGTAAGAATATTAGAACCATACAATAAAGACAAATAATGCTCGTGAAGTTCTATTCATTAATTTATTTTATAAAGTACAAGCTTATAACAATGAAAGTACAACTCAGAAGGAAACAAACAATACATTTGGAATGGACTAAAGCATAAGGAAGGCTCATCCGCTGGATGCAGCTGCGTTGCTTTCCTAACTGCCATTTTGGTGGGAAGAGTAGAAAAGCCTTCCCAACAAGGACAGGGAGTAGTTCTCTGAAGAACTACACTTATCCCTAACAGGGTGGCAAACGAAAAAAATGGATATCTCCCCAGTGACTATAGAACAATTCTCTCAAGATCTGCCAAAGAATAGAGTCCTTGAAACAGATGGGAAGAGAAACAAGCTTCCCCTAGTCAAGGTTTGAGGTGCCTCTTCTTTGGACCTGCTACAAAGAGAATCGCCCAACACAAGTGAGGAGAGGAAAAAACTACCCCCCAAAACCCAGGACCTTGCAACAACGATGAAGGTTTGGTTTTGGGCCGGTTGTAAAAGAGGAAAATCAAGGTGGATTTTCATATAAAAGAGGGTAAGTAAGATTTCAGGCGCATCCTCGGATCTTGACTTCGAACATTGGAGAAGAATTCCCTCAAATTCTGACTTGTGGCAGTGAAGGCTCCATGTTGGCTTCGAGCGATCTCACTCTTTAGCAGATGAGAGATGCCTCATGATGCAAAGCGTAGAGAGCCCCTCCATTTATAGCTACGAGGGAAGATCATCAAGCGTTAATCTGGAAGATTGCGTATCCCTGCACTGATGGCAGCGAGTCGAATCATATCCTGCCAAATAGAGCAAGAATCTGCAAAATATTTGGGGAAGGAGCACGTATGAAGATCTGCAACCAGTGTCCTGTCATGAATATATCGGGAGTTAAAAATTCAAACCTCATGGTATGAGAGGCTAGTGATGGGTACGACAATCTACTCATCGGCTCAGAACCCAGTTTGCAGAAGGAAGAAGGGCCCAGATAGAGATGACCCAACAAAAGACCCTTTAGGCCCTAGACCTAGAAGATGTGGCAGCTGATCCAAGCAGTTCGACCCAAAATCGTCCAATAATAAATAGGCAATTATAGATAATCAATGAGCTGTTATTGATGGTTATTGCACCAAATTTGCTGTCAGGAATCATAACAGCTTAGCCAATAAATGCTGGCAACAATTAGCAGAATAACATTCCTCATGATTATTGAGGTATTAAATGTAGGCGGCGAATACATGAGTAATGCCCCTTATAATTATAGAGCCGTAACTCCTAATGATGGCTAAACCGGTACCCACACTATAAATATACCATTTCCTCCACAGGAAAAAGGGACCCGAAATCAGACAAGCAAAAGCCCCTCAAACACTTGGGTGCATCTCTACCAAAGCCACTCTCCCAACGAGCACAATATCTCAAAGCCACTCACTCCTTCGAATGCACCCATTGAGTCCAATCGCTCATAAAACACTTAATCCCCATAAACATTTGAATCCATGCATTCTCATCCTCCTATATTTCTTTTTGACATAGAAAGATTACTGACTTAAGTATTAGAGGATATATCGGGGAGTGAATCCCGTATTACTCTTACTTCTTGTTTGTCTGTTATGGTGCGTAGGATCCACGTTCAGAATAACGAAGATTGAACCCACTTCTAGTCAAATACTCGAATAAAGCGGCTCTCTAATTTGATTAATAATCTGGATTTAGAGACGCATCATATATATATATATATGTATGTATATTCTTTGACAAAATAGCACAAAGTTATGGAACACCCTCAAATTCAATAAAATGAAAATAATGCATACATAATAAGACAGTCCATAAATACCCTCAACAAAATAAAATTAAGGCATACTAGATTGCAACACTCCCCTTTAAATTGGGGCACATCAAATGCTTCTAGAATCCAAATAGTAGAAGCCCTTAATGAGTGTCGGGACAACTATTGTCTATTAGATATAAGGCTTGAGTGCTAAATTGTTAGGGATACTGTGCCATGGACATGAGTGGGGTATAGTAGTGGACTGGTGAGCTGCCGATGATAGATTGGAGTGGGAGTGCTCTAGGCGGTGGATGCTGTATAATGACTTTATGTAAGCGTTGAGTAAGGCATGATAACTTATAGATAGGGTGAGCTCTAGCCTATTGTTAATCCAGATGTTAGGAAGCAATCAATATGTTACTAGTTGCTTGACTAAGAGGTGTGGTAGCCTCAAAGTTAAGGTAGGCAATATGGGACTTATTGAGAAGGGTTTGACTTGTTAGCCTTACGTGGCTAAATATCAGAGATGGGACAATTGGATATTCAAGTTGAGAAAGGCTGACCTTGCCTTGTCTTGTAGAAGTTGTGGTGCTGCACCTCATTTTCGCTGCATGAGAATGGGACTGTGACACCATGGTGGGATGGCCATGGCATGTGTTGGCATAGAGAGGTTGTGTTGGAATGTTTTGCGGGTGAGACTGGGGGATGAGCGAGAAAGGAGGGAATTTTCCAAAATCATTTGTGAAATTTATTAGGCTTTGTGTTTGAAACACTGGAATTACAATTTCAACATTTCATGATATCCTCATAAATTTTAGATGCTGCATCCAGAGGCAATCTTGGTAAATTTGGTTGTTATCGGCGGATATCATTTCAGCATAGAACAGTGACTTTTTTCAACTATGGTGGGTATTACAATTGAATTTTGCCGGTGGGAAGAATTAAAAGTTGCCATACTACTTTTGTTGGTCTTAGCTGGAATTATGATGCTTGTGTAGTTGATATAATCTATCACATTGTGTTTCCATTTACAGGATGGTCTCATTTGGATTGGAGAATTTTGCTGAAAAATATGGAGATCTAAAGCCTTCTCAGTTTGTTGATGTGATTGCACTTGTTGGTGACAAAAGTGATAATATTCCAGGTTCTGATTTTTTTACACGTTGTAATATGCCTGAACTCTTACATAAAGAATATTATCAGCAAATTTTTTATCCTGACTTAAGTTTGGAAAATAGTGGAAATAACAATATGACTGCAATGTGCACCTTGGTGTTACACATTCCAGATTGGTTATATCTAGAAGTTGTAGCTTTGCTGCCTCAGGATTAGCTCAAATGCTTACTATATTCACCCTTGTAAATGCAAATGCAGTTAGGTACATAAAAAACAAACAAAACTAAGCTTTTTTCTCTAAGTGAGGTAAATTACATGTATTTTTCACCCCCACTCAGCTCTATGTTATAAGATGTATAAGCAAGATCATGCTTGATGGTTATAATACATAGTACTTTATTCAGAAACAAAAAAATGGAGATTAGGGTTTAAGATGGCAAGCATGCTAATGGTACTTTAATCCTGTAATTCACATAGAAACAAACTTTGGAAAGGGAAAAAAAACTCTAAAATCTTAGGTACTCCCTCCTTAAATTCTGTGTTGACAATGCAAACAAAGCATTGTTTAATGTTTTGACTGTTACAATCTGTGGTTGGTTTTCTCTCTCTAGGGAAACATGGTAAAATGGATCAGTTTTTCACAGAAAGGAACATAATCTTGTGATATCCTGTCAAGGAAAACCGGACAAAAAGTACATGATGGAGTAATTCTCGACGAGTTTCTTCCTCTATTTGATGTAAAACACAAACATTGGGTATGTGGTTGTTTTCATCCAGTTTGGCCTGGTGATCTTCATCCAGATCAAATTGCACAATGACATGGTTTTTTACCCTGCAGTTGCCTCACCATTGGTCACACTAATAAAATGTGTGTTTTCCTGCAATAGTGTTTTATGGTTACAGTGTCAAATCCAGCAAAATATAGAAGTGAGCTTTCCCATTCCTTTTAGTGAAGTTAGACACCCCTGTACAGCTCCATGGTAGAACCAGAGAGAAGCTAAGAAGGCAAATCTAATCAAATAAAAATTAAAATGAATGAATTGAGATTTAGCAGAGAAAGGAAAGCCAAGGAGAAACTGGAGTATGTTTCCTTACTCTTTTGATCATTATTCCTATATTGTGATACTCAGAAGTTATATGAGGGGAGTAAAAGAAGATTTGCTAACATTTAGAGAATCTGGAGAATGGTTCTTCACTCTACAATCATTGGATCTATATGGTGATACTTGGCAGTTAAATGAGGGGAGAACAGAAGATTTTGCCAACATTAGGGAATCTGGAGAATGTTTGTACTTGTTATATAGTTTTGCTATGTTTTTCAAACATCCTCTCTTAATTAGCATATGTGAAATAGAGAGCTTATATTTCACAATAATTTCTAAATGCAGGAATAGCAGGAATTGGAGATGTACATGCTGTGCGTTTGATTACAGAATTTGGTTCCATAGAAGAAGTGTTGCAAAATGCTGACAAAGTTCAACAGGACCATATTCGAGAGGTAACTCTTACTAGTTTCAACTAAGATCATTCCCATAGCAGGTGTTGTGATGGCTATGTTCAGATTTCTGTAGCTGATAAGCTGGTTATAACTTAGAGGATGTTTTACAAGGCATTATATCTTCTGGTTGGACATGCACTTCTTCACTTAAGACTCAAGAGGGCACGCATTCCACTGGAACTTTGCACAGAGGGATAGTGGGGATAGAGAATTTTGTGTTTTTCGACTTACACTTACGAATCCCTAGTAAAAAAAGGAAAGTTTCAATGTTCTTTAGTTGTAAGGATGCCAATCTTGAAACTATCGTTCATCCTGATCATGGACTTATCAACACCATGGTAGCCATGTAATGTAAGCTGGTTGTTGCAGATACTATGGTCACAATTGCCATGGTGTTGAAAAGATTTTTCTCACTAGTACATTACCTCTTGTATGGACAAAATCTAGTTTGATTGGCATTACTATTGATTGGGAAATTAATTTTCTTTCATTGCTAGTTATGAAGGTAACGGGTTTAATCAACGAAAACAACCTCTCTATGTTGCAAGTGTAAGGATGTGCCGGTGTATACCTAACCCTCCTAGAGCCTGTAATAGGGAAAGTTTCATATACTAGCCAGCCTTTTTTACTAGCCAAGATGGGCTAAAATTACTGAAAAAGGTTAATTATCATTGAATCTAAAGGTGTAACATCTGTTATGTAATTGCCATATGGGATGTGACTAGCCACTACTTGCGAATCAAAGGACCCCATTAATGTAACGCCCTGTAACATAATGGTGCCCAAAATTTTCATTAGGCACTGATGCATAGTGAAACTAACAATCTTTTTCAGATTCCATGGTCTCAATGCTTTGTTTAATGTAAGGAGTGGTCTATGGGTTTGAAAGGAGGAGATGGATCGGACTGTTGTTGTATAGAAGGCTGTAGCATCAAGACACCCTAATTCATAAGCACTAGGTGTCACGGTTCAAATTTTTGTAGCCACAAACCATGTAGTGTGTCTGGTTCTCCACGGGAACGGACACTAGCCAAGTTAAACCATAAGTACTCTTAAGTGTTTAGGGTCAATCCCAAAATGCAATATAAAAATTAAGCCGGTGTCAAATTTGTCGAATTTAAAGAAGACGTTAATTAAAAGTGTGGAAATATAAATAAGCAATCAATAACAAAATGCAACAATCAGATATGAAAGAAGATTTCTAGAATTCATTTTCTCATAAATAGGTTTGTAGGCCTTTTAGCTTTTGGCATCAGTATATATTGAAAAGTCTCCACTTTCATGATGGGTATATAATTTTTTTATAATGTTAAAATTTAAATTAAATTCATTTAAATTTCTAGAAAAATTTAAAGATGAGAGAAAAATTATGTAAAAATTTGTATAACTTGATTTGGATTTTAACACTAGGCACTATGCCAGGCGGTTACCTGAGCAAATTTAGGCGCTTATGTCAAATAAATTGCTTCATACAAAAAATCAATTGAAACTCAAATTACAAAATATCGTCGTCAAATGAGGATTTAATGCAGCAATCAAGTATAATATCCTTGTATAATCCCAGAGTAATAAAAAAACATGATTTTGTGGTTCTATATGTTTTTTGCCTGTAAATTGGTTTGAAGTGTAGTGCATGTCTTTGCTCTGTTGTTTAACCTGTAGAAATTGTTTGAATAAGAACAGCAGACAAACAATGGGTGAGGAGTGGCTTTCAGATTTCCCCAGGGGAAGGAAGCGCGGGGGGGGG
>JAODPA010115266.1:0-18917 GCA_025585075.1 Nepenthes mirabilis
TCAAATCACAAAGAATTGAGATTGTAGCTGGATAGATTTCCCCCAAATAAATAAATAGAACAACAATTTTGGGCAACCTATCACTGAACTACTCTAAGATGAAAAAGAGCGTATGGATATAGTTCGGACCAAAGACACTATACAAGAACACAACTGAGGTTTAATTCCAAAAACTACGAGGGATAAATGATAATAGAAAGGCAATGTTTCCAATAGGGTGTGCCAAAAGAAAAGAAGCTTTCGACTAGGTTTTTTGTTTTTTCCCTGAAATTAGGAATTTGTGATAATAGGTTCCTTTCCTACCCAAAATTCCACAGCAGCGATAATCATCACTAATTCAAATCGTAGATTCAGCTGCTTCAATTATTTCATTTGATTGACAAAGTTTGATAGTTCATCCTTAAAGGTACCAATTGAGCAAAGCTCAATAATTATAACAACTAAGTGTTATTAGCTTCTTCCAATCATTCAATGATACCACCTAGGTCCACAAAATTCTAATTTTTTTTAGGTTATATCAGGTTCTAACCCAATCAATAATTGCTTTGATTATTAACAAGTTCATAGGTATGCTCAATCCCCAATTAATATCGTCTATACATGCTATCTCTTTAAATATTCATTTATTTTATTACTATTATTCAACGATTGACGATTGTTAATCGTGTGTCGATTTTTGAAGGTACCTGTATTCCAATAATTGGTCTTCAAATCTTTATAGTCGTTCTTCTACCTTGATTATAGCCTCTAAATTATTCCATGGTAGATGATTAGGCTTGATGATGACCAAACATGATCACAGTTTCGATTACAACTTTAACTCTTTAAGTTTTACAAATGCCATCCCATAAGGTCTTTGATATTGATGCTATTAATCAAGTTAACTCGATAGAGAAGTTAATATTCTACACAGTGTTTGTACCACTAATATGGTCATAATGCATTTGAAAATCTCCGAGTTGATAATAATATCTTTAATCGATAATTCATCCCACTCTGTTGTAGATGTGAAAGCTATGGATCATCTATAACTACTCTAGATAGATAGCTAATGTGCAACCTATCGACAGTCAAGGTCAAAACCCTCTTGATTGAGAATGGTAGAAGTTTTACGCGACTCTGTGATTATTGTGAGATCCCAAAATCAAAAAGGTATAAAATCAGAATAAAATATTTCAACTTAAAACCAGAGAATTTTGTTGAAGCCTAAACCTTGAGGGTTTTGATGAAACCGGAATGACTTTATGCCACTAGAAGGTCGGACCACTTCATGAAGGTGCAAGAGGTCGGAGTGAATAATGAAGGTGTTGACCAGATTTGAAAGTGTTGACTGGATTTAAAGGTGTTGACCGGATTTTGAAAGCGTTGACCGGATTTAAAGGTGTTGACCGGATTTTGAAAGCGTTGACCGGATTTAAAAGTGTTGACCAGATTTTGAAGATGTTGACCGGATTTAAAGGTGTTGACTGGATTTGAAAGTGTTGACTGGATTTGAAAGTGTTGACCGATTTGAAGGTGTTGACCGGATTTAAAGGTGTTGATCAGATTTTGAAGGTATTGACCGGATTTGAAGGTGTTGACCGGTTGGCCGATTTTGAAGATAATGTTGACCAGTCAAAATTGACTACCGAATTCAAGAATAAATTAAGGACAAGCTAAAGACAAGGACCAACTTTGCCGATTGGTGAGAACCCAACTAGATCCCAACTGAATATAGTAAGTGAACTACCCCGTTGACCGTCTGAGAAGAAGTACCAAGTTGGTGACTCACCCTACTTACTTCCACCTAATCACTGCAAAGAAGTATCAAAGTGAATAACGTAACCTACTTACTCCCACAAAATCTCTGAGAAGAAGTACTAGGTAGGTAACTTACCCCACCTATTCCACCTAACTCCTCCTCTATATATACCCAGCTTTGATCAAGGAAGCTGGCACGAGCAACCCGCAAGAAGAACAGTAAGGAGTAGAGAAGGAGAGAAAGCTTCCAGTCTGTAAGGTGGGCAAACGACAGTTAGGCAAGTATACACCCCCCTATTTTTAAGTTCATGCAAGTGTACTCCCTGTTTTTAAAGCTCATATTTGAAATGCTAGTATATCCAACTTTGATGAAATTATGTTAAAGTATGTATGATATTATTCTGATCATCTGAATTAAGGAAGAATTTCTATTAATGCAATGTTTAAAGGAAGCTCTGTTCTACATTCTCATAAAGACCACTGATCGACCTTACTTGTATTAAGCTATGAAACCGACATTTATACGGCACTTTTGAAACTGAAAATTTTCCCATGAAAGTTGAATCGCATTTTGAAATCGGAAATTTGTCCATGAAAGTTGAACCGTATTTTGAAATCGGAAATTTGCCCATAAAAGTTGATTCGCATTTTGAAACCGAAAATTTGCACATGAAAGTTGAACTGCATTTTGAAACTGAAAATTTGCCAATGAAAGTTTAACCGGCCTTAGAGCATTTTGAAACTGGCATTTACACTGTGATTTCGAAACCGGCACTTGTATTGTAAATTGAAACCGGCTTTGTAATGAAATGTATAAGTTCTATGATTTGAAATCGGCTTAAATTATATGATTTTTGAACTAAGTTCTGTGATCTGAAACCGGCTTGAAGTATATGAATTTTGAACCGGCCTTAAGATATCTGTACACAATCTCTGAAGGGTTAATAGTGATGTTTCCGACTTATACTAAAAATGGCTTTCAGTAAACGATAATAAGAAAATATTTCTGTTTCTGTTATTGTGGACCTAGGACTAATATGCAGTCAGGTTAGGTTATCTGACATACCTTAGAACGTTATGGTGGTAATTGAGGATAACTCTATTCATGGAGTTATATGTGGTCCGCCCCTCCTTAGGGCGTTATAATAGGAGGGTAGCTTCTATTCTGTTCTGGCTGACGCCCCCTTGGATTGGGAAAGGATCTCGTGAGGCGGGATCTTCTATTTTATTTATTGCCGTTGATTGTGGGGAGATGTACACAATCTATCCTCGATTATTCGTCCCCTCCGCTAGTAGGATCTACTAGTAGGGTCCTTTACTGATAAAGATGAGATTTCTGTAAAATATGGAGGTAAGACCGACTTCTGCTTTCTGAAACATGAGTACAATGATTTCTGATTTTTAAAACTTGATCGTTTCTATTTTACGTTTGTATCGTGATTCTACTTCCTTATGACATTTATTTCTTCATGTTCAACGGTATCTATTTTATTGAGTTATATTCTGCATATATATTTTACTGCATACCTGCATGTACCTTATATATCTTATATGGGTCCTAGATGGCATCTGTGATCCTGTGTTTACGTGTTATGATTGTTGTATACATGTTCTGAGTTACGGTACATGCTGTTTATTTCTGTCCTGACTGACGGAATCATTTGAGAAAAAAAATATATATCCGTTCTGTCACAATTGGTATCAGAGAGATAAGATGGCTTAGGATTAGATCGATCAAAAAGCGGAAGTATAGGTTTGAATCTTTGTAATAAGTTTCTGTTAGAATAGGTCAGGATAATTAAGGTGACTAGAACACTTAAGAAATTAGACCCTAGGCTAAGTTCAAATTTCATGAAAATAATGGATACTTTTCTTTCCTTCAACAGACCTTTTTGAGATTTCAATGACATAGGATGGCTAATGAAAGGGGAAGAAGAGATGGCCGAGGTGGTGCTAGTACCTCCCATGATCGAGAAGCTGAGTATGTGACATTACTAGAAAGAGTGACGCATGTTGTAGAGAAGACGGAGCAGCATTGCGTGGCCTTGGTTCTTGCACCACAACCAATTCTAGCTATGTACAAGAGGTTTAAGGAAGAGAAGGTGCCTGAATTTTTAGAGGAAGCAGGTCTGCTGAAGGCAAAAAATTGGATTAGGAGATTAAAGAAAATACTTACCGTTATCCAATGTTCTGATAGTGAAAGAGTTACCTTTGCAACCTATAAATTGGAAATAGAGGTCGATTATTGGTGGGCTGGGAAGAAAAGAGCAATGGGATGGTTGGATGAGGAAATTTCTTGGGAGACGTTTGAGGAGGCTTTTTGGGAAGAGTATATTCCCGATAACCTTCAGGATTGAAGGAAAAGAGCCCTTATGGAACCTAGGCAAGGGAGTCACACCGTAGTGGAGTATAGTGCGAGGTTCATCGAATTGTCTCATCATGTACCTTTCATAGGTGAAGATCAATCAATGATGACCAAGAAGTTCCTGCAAGGGTTAAATGATGAGATTAGGAATCAATTAGTGACCCAAGAGCTTCAGGCTTATACTGAGGTCCTAGATAGGGCCTTGGTACTCGAGAAGGAGATTGACACAAAAATTACTTGCAAAAAGAGCAGCTAGTTGGGCAATTCCTGGTAGGAGATCAAATGTAAAACCACCTGAGTCATCCAAGAAAGTAAAAATGGTAGATGTAGGGAAGAGCACTACCGAAGCTTTATTGGTGACTAGTTCAACTGATATGTGCGTATATTGTAGGAAGAAGCACACGGGAAAACCTTGTTATAAAGTTATAGGAGCATGCTATAATTGTGAAAAGTTGGGCCACTTGATAAAAGATTGCCTGTTACCAAAGGGACAAAAGAAAAGAAGTCGGTTGTTGTGGTTAGAGTAATACGATAACAGTGCAAGGCCAGAGACACCCGAAGGTGGACGAAGGTATTTTCTTAATCGCGAAATTTTGATTTTGTTATGTGTTTCCTATTCGCCAAAAAAAAATTTAGAATTATTTCATGATTGTACAGATATATGTATGCTTTGTGGATTCCGTGAGATTTAGAAACTGTAGCATAGATGAGTATACAACTGGAAGAAAGAATGCTTGATTCATTCAGTTGGCATAGCAAATAAGTTGAATTGATGGTTTGGGATTGATTCTTGAGGAAATGCGATAATACTCAATGATGTTGGTAAAAGATGCAGTACCTTAGGTTATGAAATTTTGAGCAAGAGGCAAGGTTAAATGAGTTAAGAATAGGTGTTCAGCCTAATTAGAAATTGGTTGACCTTTTTAAGTCGATAGATGACCGTTCAAGAATCTGGCCATGAAGGTTTTGAGGAGCGTATGCATGGCCAAGCTAATCTGTTGTAATGAACAGTTTAAAGGATGTTGATTTTGGCATTAGTATCTAAGAAATTATGTGGAATAAAAAAAAGAGTATCGACTAGACACTGTTGATGAAGCCGTAGAACCTTCTAATAGTAGGGCTTGTCAATGAAGTTAAGTGATATGCTTATGGGAAAGATTGGGATATTGTTAGTCCATACTAATAGGAAATCACCCACAAGCAAAGTGGGAGAGACGTCCGTTGGGCGGAATTGCTCCACCTATAATTAAAATTTTATGATGAGATCTCTGAGGACTTAAGAATGATCTCTTGAGAGAAATCTAAAGTCTTATGAAACTAAAAGAGGTTGGGACAGGTTGATCTCAATATATTCAACGGAGGAGAATACTAAGATCAATAGTTGAAGTTAGAAGTCTCCATTTGGAAGTATGAAGAACCACTTGGAAGATAATTATGATATGATAATTTTAAGAATTATGAAGATGAACTTTCCTGTATCACTTGTAAATTGATACTCTTGAGATAAGTAGGATAGGAATCCCTTATCAGAGTTATTCCAAATGAGGTGTTTGGGTTAAATTAGTTGGTTCACTAGTGTGCCAACAAGGTCTTAAAGCTGTTAGGTGTAGGGCTATCGAATTGAACAATAAATCAGAAATTTTGCTAATTTTGAGGACGAAATTCCTTTAAGTGGGAGAGAATTGTGAGATCCCGAAATCAAAAAGGTATAAAATCAGAATAAAATATTGCTACTTAAAATCGGAGAATTTTGTTGAAGTCTAAACCTTGAGAGTTTTGATGAAACCGAAATGACTTTATGCCATTAGAAGGTCAGACCACTTCATGGAAGTGCAAGAGGCTGGAGTGAATAACGAAGGTGTTGACCGGATTTGAAAGTGTTGACCGGATTTAAAGGTGTTGACCGGATTTTGAAAGTGTTGACCGAATTTGAAGGTGTTGACCGGATTTTGAAGATGTTGACAGGATTTAAAAGTGTNCTTTATGCCATTAGAAGGTCAGACCACTTCATGGAAGTGCAAGAGGCCGGAGTGAATAACGAAGGTGTTGACCGGATTTGAAAGTGTTGACCGGATTTAAAGGTGTTGACCGGATTTTGAAAGTGTTGACCGAATTTGAAGGTGTTGACCGGATTTTGAAGATGTTGACAGGATTTAAAAGTGTTGACCGGATTTTGAAGATGTTAACCGGATTTAAAGGTGTTGACTGGATTTGAAAATGTTGACCAGATTTGAAAGTGTTGACCGAATTTGAAGGTGTTGACTGGATTTGAAAGTGTTGACCGGATTTGAAGGAGTTGACCGGATTTGAAGGTGTTGACCGTATTTTGAAGATGTTGACCGAATTTAAAGGTGTTGACCGGTTGGCCGATTTTGAAGATAATATTGACCAGCCGAAATTGACTACCAAATTCATGAATAAATTAAGGACAAGTTAAAGACAAGAACCAACTTTGCCGATTGGTTAGAACCCAACTAGATCCCAATTGAATAGAGTAAGTGAACTACCCCGTTGACCGTTTGAGAAGAAGTACCAAGTAGGTGACTCACCCTACTTACTTCCACACTGCAAAGAAGTACCAAAGTGAATAATTTAACCTACTTACTCCCACCAAATCTCTGAGAAGTACCAGGTCGGTAACTTACTCCACATACTCCACCTAACCCCACCTCTATATATACCCGCTTCGATCAAGGAAGCTGGTACGAGCAACCCGCAAGAAGAACAGTAAGGAGTAGAGAATGAGAGAAAGCTTCCAATCTGTAAGGGTGGGCGAACGACAGTAAGGCAAGTGTACACCCCCCTGTTTTTAAGTTCATGCAAGTGTAGTCCCTGTTTTTAAAGCTCATGTTTGAAATGCAAGTATATCTGACTTTGATGAAATTATGTTCATGATGTATTTCATGTATCGATATTTCGGAAGCATGTTCACAATCCCACACACGTTATTAAGTTTGAGCTTTTAACAATTGACAAAGATTTATCTTATTTTAAGAAGCCGGTAGGGATTCTGGATTAGAAGGATCAGAGGCTGTGTACGAAAATGATTCCTTTGGTGAATGTGTTTTGAAAGAACCACTCACCCGAAGAAGCAACATGGGAGCGTGGGGAGGACATCCGGAGCAAATACCCCAATTTATTTCATTGAGGTATGTAACTTCGTCAAATTTTGAGGAGGAAATTTTATAAGTGTGCAAGGATTGTAAGGTATGGGTATCTAAAATATAATAAATTTTAGTAATTAAATTGGTAAAATTAAGTTTGGGATCAGTGAAATTGAGAAAAGTGAGAAATTGGTCTTAGTACAGCAAGTAGTAGATCTGGGATCATTGTTGGCTTGAGCCCAGATGGCAAGCGCAAAAAACAGATCTCTCTGGAAAGGCCCGCGCACATTGCTGGGTCGAGCTTGCCAGAAGGTGCCAATTTTAGTATGTGTGCACTCGACGCGTGCTCGTTATGCGCTTGATCGCGAACCGGATTTTCTGCCACCGACCAAATTTTGTTTTTGTTATAAAAGGAGAAAGGGGAGAAGGCTTGAGGCACGAATGACGAAGAGTGAAGGAAGAAGAAGGAGAAATGGAAAAAGAAGAGATTCTTCGCCAATTTCGGTCCAATCAGAGTAAGGAAAACTGTGATGGAATGAGTTATTTTTTCATAATAACCTCCGTCAATAAACATACCAAACTAATGCCCATAATTAAATAACATGAAATTCTACAAAAATTTTGGCAAAGTTTCCTCTATAATTGGACGAAAATAAAAATACAATCTGCTTAATTAAAACCTGTACAAGCACACATCTATTCAATTATCACAATTTGTCCTACAACACACATACATAGGGTCGATAAATGTCATATCATCCATAGCTCCAACACAGTATTCACAACTACTATATTGGACCTAAATAGAGATGCCATATTGGATTAAACAAATCCACAATCAAGCAATAGTGGAAGCAAAACTAGATATATCAACCACCTGTGGAAGCATAACAAAATCTACAATAATACATGACATACCCTGCTACATTCTTTTATACAATATAAATCTAACTTAACTATTTTCATTCTCTTACATTAAACATATACAAAACTACAAGTCTTTAGAGTCTAACCGATCTCTTTATCTTATCTCCCGCCATATTCTAACTAATCGGATGTCAACTCATAACTCTTATCTAGAAGGAAGAAAAGCAAGAGTGGGCTTATAGCTCAGCAAGTACATTATAACAAACTATTGAAGATAATAACAAAACTAAACAGGAGAAAGATATATGATCAGGAAAGAGATGTATAAACGGAACGTAAATTGACATGTTTGGGGTACAATTTTCTTCTTTTCTTTGGAGCATAAACATAACAAAATTATTCATATTTATGGACACGGGCTAGTAGACCCTACTAGCCAAAGGAGCGAATAATTGGGGATAAATTATGTTCACTCCACACGATTCAAGGCCAAAAACAGAACAGAAGTATCCATTCTAGCGGGATCAGAACAGAATTACCTCCCGAAGGTAGGTCAGATACAAAATTTCGATCCTCCCCATTTAACGCCCCGAGAAGAGGTAGACTACGTATTACTTCATAGATGGAGCTATCCCTGAGTACCACCTTAATGTCTTAAGGCATGACCATAATATCGCCCGCTACAACAAGCGGCCACGATAAATCATTGAGTTTCTACTATCATATTAGTGATATGCTTGGGGACATTACCCATTAAAATATGAATCCGGGTCCTAATTTTAGGGTTATTTATTCTTTTGAGGGAGGATCCACCAAACTTATTTTACAAATATAACTTATTCATCAAATATCTCCATCTTGGAGATCAAATCCATCAAAATCCAAAATTTGGAATATCCCTCCAATTATTCATATTCTTATTATTTTGGTTGTGGATTTAAATGTTTTCTCAATTTTGTTTACATATACGAATATCATATGCATATGGAAGATTCAAAATTCTTACCATCGAAGAACAGATTGGCTTACAGAGCTTTTACGACTTGACTTATATTCAAATATCATAGTCATAGAGAAGATTAGGAGTTCTTACCGTTAAAGAACGAATTGACTTTGAGAGCTTTCGGATATAGCTTTTTCTTCACAATTGAACATACCGAAGCTTCCAGGTTATATAATTGAACTTGTAGAAACATATATATCACTTAATCAGTATTTAAATATGAAAAAATTTCACAAAATATCATCCAAAGTTCTCGGGTGAATAGTACCTATGAACAGTGTACATGAACAATGCACGTGAACAGTGCACATATGTACAAATCGATTAATTCTTAAAATTTCAGACATCCAACGGGTAATTTATTGAAACCAAGGCATGGGTAATTATAATCTCAAGTTAATTTATACATTAAACCCCAAATCGAAGCTCAAACGGTATCCGGGTGCAGGTTAAGGGCTTTGTGAACGAAATTCTATCAAATTCTACAAATTCGGATACCCAATTGATAAATTAACTTACCCAAGTCATACATAATGATATTCTAGTCCCAAATAAATTAAAAGGCCCAAAACTTTCGTGGGATTTCATGCTCAGTGCGAGGGTTAGGGTTTACGTCGTCCGAAACCGTGCTTAAACTACAAATTTGGACTCCAAATTAACATATATGCATGCTTAGGTTATGAGAAGTATAAAACATAAACTTAATCGGGTATCAGAACAAAAATACCCGAAGAAAATAAGAAAAAAGTGCACGAAAATGAAAGAGGAGGATATAAGTTTACTTGCCTTGGTCCAATCTATCACTTTTCTAACTGGCTTTCAGACGGATTCGAACTCATGGGCCTCGATCGTCTTTTTCTCTCTCTTATTCGTCGCTCTCTCTCTCTAAGGGTTTGGTACTGTGTAGAATTGCGAAACGCAAAGCAGGAAGCGGCTTTTAAAAATGGCCTGGCGCTTTAGTGCCAGGTGAGCATGCAGCGGGTGCACCCAATCTGGATTCTGCGTTTGACCTTGGGCTTGAGCTTACGGCAAGCGCGGGTCAGGCCTGCAGCAAGCTCGCAGCAAGCCTACTTCATATTTTTGTCGTCTGAGATCCGTTTTGACCGTTCTAACCGAATTTTTTACATCCTTGGACCCTAATTTTGTTTGTATAACCTTAATAAGTCATGATTATCACAATTTAAAATCTAAAATCTTATTTACAGATTAACATTTCTTGGTTTATAATTTTAGTTCATGATTTACTAATTCTGGATCTTTGAGCTTTTCAACCTAATTGCTAATGTACCCTTTGACCTTAATTCACATATTTTAAGTTAATTACTCATTTTTTGTCATATTTTGAGAATCGATACCCCTACGGAGCCCATCTTTCTCCTAATTATCATGTTTTGGAAGCTCGGGTCATTACAAAAGTGGTAGATCGGGTAAAGGCAAGTGTACCTTAGACATTGTTATCCATTTTTATTGCTTTTTGATACCTCCATTTTGGTATTTATACTCTAAAACCCCTTTCCCCCATAGTTGATGTTAATATTGCATGTTTTTCTAAATTTTACGGATAAATTTCATGTTTACCCATATGTATCATGATTTATGGTTTCGATTTCATGATTAAGCATGAGTTCTGTGCTTGATTTATGTCCAGAAGCTTTGTATGAAACTCTAGAAGGAAAATTAGGGATTTGGTGTTTAAGTTTCTTGAATCTTGAGATGTAAATATGATTTTCTAAAATGTTAAAGTTTATGAGATGATTTTTATCTAAAAATTTTAACTGGAACTGTACTGTTAAATTATTGAGAAAGTTTTGAAGCTCTCTGAAGGTTTATTTGTATGAGTTTGTCTAGCTCTCGGGGCAAAATGAGCTAAGAGTTAAGAGATAAGGATAAGAATATTTCAGTTCTGTTAAATCGGTAAGAAAATCGGATCTAGGACAATCGTACAGTCAGATAAGGTTCTTCGGCATGCCTTAGAATGTTATGGTGATAATCGAAGATGACTCCGTCTTTGGAGTGATACGTGGTTCGCTTTTCCTCTGGGTGTTAACATCTGAAGGGTAAATTTTAGGTTTGTCCTGCATTCGGGAAATATTTCTGTATCTAATCCCGCTAGAAGGGTACTACTGTCTATTTTTGGCCTCTGATTGTGTGTAAAATACAATCTATCCTTGATTATTTGCCCACTCGGTGAGTAGGGTCTACTAGTTTAGGTCCTTCGAATAGTAAAGTTGAATTTCAAAGAATAGGCAAAATCTAATACTGATTTATGATTTTTGATATATGTTTATATCGATTTATGCTTTTCTCGTGGTTTCGTATACGTTTCTGTTCTTTGGCAATTTCCATGACTTTTGCTTTACTACATTCATATTTTATACGAAAGATTTTTCATTTGCTTGTTTTATGGTATCTTACTGGGTTTCTTCTCACTCTTACTATTTTCTCTCATTCCGGATGAGACAGTAGAGCTAGTATCGGATGAGCAAGAATAGGCAAAGCTTAACAAAGAAGATCTTTAGAAGCCTCAAGACTTGTTGAAGATTTTGGGCGTTTTGATATCTTAAATGTAAATGACTAAATTATGGATGGAAATTGTACATTTATGGTCTTAGTTTGTTTTGTATTTTGTTGGAACAATATTGATGCTTTCGTAGGTTTATCTCATGAAAATTATTTTGCTCTCATGATTTGATTTTTGGATTTGTACAGTTCCTAGACGACATCTCTTGTCTAAATGTGATGTAGTAGATAGGAATGTTAAATTAAAGCCTTGCGTGTATATATGGCATTAGATGATCCTATGTTTTGTTGTGTTGTGGATGTATGTTGAGGATTATTTTATCTGTATGTATTGTTTAGATTGCATAATTCTAGGTTATTTGTATTGATTTTTGTCTAGTTTTAGAGAAACCTCTACTCAATTTTCTATAAAAATATTATATTATATTATTTTGGGTAGTAGTTTTATCTGTTTATTGATGGAAATTATTAGAGAAAAATAATCCATTTCGTCACAGTTGGGCTTGCTGCAGGCTCGAGTATAGAAGGAGGCACCAATTCCAGTAGGGTTGGGCTTGCTACAAGCTCGAGTCCAAAAGGAGGTGCCTGTTCCAGTAGGTCTTGGGCTTGCCGTTTGCTTAAGCCTGGATAGCAGCATCAATTCCAGGGGGGAGAGCACCTGCTGTGCGCTTGCTGGGTGCTTGAGCATGCCAAACTCGCTCACCTAACGCTCGAGTGCTAGCTCACTAAACTCGCCACTGACCTTATGTTTCGCGTTTTGAAAAGGGAAAGGGAGGGGAGAGAGGATCAGCGAATAGTAGAAGCATGAAGGAGGGAGAGAGGAAAAGAGGAGGAGGGATCTATGCCACCCCCGGTTCGATCCGAGTAAGAAAATTGATAAATCGGGTTGAGATAAGTGTATCCTAAATTTTATTTTCCACTATTATTGCCTTTTAATATCTCCGTTTCAACGTTCATAGTTTAAAACCCACTCCCTCAAAGATTTATGCTTGTTTTCCATGTTCCTCATGATTGTACGGAAATATTTTAGGTTTAAGCTTAAATATCATGATTTATAGGTTTGATTTCGTCGTTTGGTGTGAATTTTGTGTTCGATTTGCGTCTGGAAGTTTCACCCTAATCCGTAGCTCAAAAATGGATTATAGGGCATTTATAAATCTTGAGTTTTGAGGTAAATTATTGTTTGGTGAAATATTTAAACTTATTTAGACAATTTTATCTGAAAATTTTGTAGAGGTTAAGCCACCTAAAATTTGTTAGGAACTTTGAACATTATGTTCTTGGGATGTAAATAAGGTGAAATTATTTGTTTATAACTTTTAAATATCTTGTCTTTGGTATGTAAATAGGAAGAAAATTGTTCGTTAAGAACTTCTAAAAACATCCTTGTTTTCGATGATTAGGAGTTCCAAAACTATACGGAGGCTTTGGCTCCTATTTCTTCGACATGCCTTGAGAATGACCCTATCCGTGGAGTGATGTCTGGTCTACCTTCCGTGGGGCATTAAACAACAATTAGGCCTAATTGAACGTCCTATCCTCAGGATGTAAATAAGGATGATAAGAGCTTTTGAACTTTGAATAAGAATTATGGATTTTCGGATTATTTGAATAAGAATTATGAATTTTTGGATAATTTGAATACAAATTATGAATCTTTGGATCATTTGAGTAAGAATTATAGATCTTTAGATTATTTGAATAAGAATTTTGGATCTTCGAATCATTTGAACTAAGGATTTTTGGATCATTTGAACTTTTGAACTTTGGATCTTCAGATCATTTGAATAAGAACTGTAGACCTCAGATCTTTGGATCAACTTTGAATAAGAATTTTTGAATATCTTGCCCTCGGGATGTAAATAAGGAGGGAAAGAACATTTGAATATGAACATTTGAATAAAGACTTCGAATAAAAACTTTGAATAAGAATTTTGAATGAGAAATTTTGAATGAGGACTTTGAATGAGGATTTTGGATAAGGACCTTGAATGAAGAACTAAGAACTTTTGATCATAACTCTTTTATGTTTATGCATCGAATTATGCTTTTGCCTCGTCTACATACATGTTTGATTTTTCAAATTTCTTCTAAATTTCATTTTCCCTATACTTTACATGTTTTATATAATATTTATATCTCCTTACTATTTTGGGTACCTTGCTGGGCAATTGCTCACCCTTGCTTTTAATTCCCTCCCAAATAAGTTGAAGTTTGATAGAAATGATCAAAGATAGGAATTGACTGGAAGAAGCTTGTGGAGCTCGAAGACTTTTAAAGATTTTAAATGTTTGAGGACTTGTAAATGCATATAGCTAGAATTTTGAAGGAAAGTTATATGCTATGGTGATATAGAATGCTTTTATACCTTGATGAATGTAATGTTTTTACTTCCATAGATTGATATATGGTTATAGTTGCTTCCGTGATTATTTTTGATATTTAGATTTGTTCTAATCTTAGGTGGTATCTCTCTTAGATCCAATACGGTAGTTTAGGAGTATTATTTCGGAGCCATGGATGATATGGTATTTGTTGATCTTGTGTCTTAAGATGGTGTTGAATTTTAAGATTTGATCTCTTGTATATCTCGTACAGGCTGTTTATATGGGTTTTGTCCATTTTTAGAAAAACCTCCACCCGATTTTTGTATAGAAATTAATGTGTCCAATTTTATGGGTATTGGTTTTGTATGTTTATTGACGGAGGTCGTTAGTGAAAAATAACCCGTTCCATCACAACCGGTATCATAGAAAAGAGATACCTTAGTTTGATTTGAATTGTATGCAAAGTTTAGGATTGATTAAGATTAATCAAATAAAAAGATTAAGGTGTAGAATAACTAAGTTAGATTGGAAAGCTCGAGATATCCTAATTTGTATCCTTTAGGCTAGAAGTAAATTGGGATTTGGTGTTTAAGTTGGTTGACATTGATTTCCGGCCTAGGCTAATCGACCTTGGTTTAACCTTTAGGTTGGATCTATTATGAGTTGAGGTTTCTAGGTTAGTAAAGCATTAGAAAGGTACTTGGGTTAACCTAGCAAGTATGATGGATAAAGTGGAATTGTGACTTGAGGTTAGTATAATTTGGAGTCGATTTTCGGTATAGTGAAACTTAGAATGTCGATTTATGATCGATTTAGTAGCGATCGGGTACTTGAAATTTTTGGTGATATGAGTCTTGTAGACTTGAAATGGGTTAGGGCAAAATTGTTGATGCAATGCATTCTAAGAATTTGGATGTATTGGTCCCAGGTTTGGTCCAGCCTGAGATGGGCTTGTTTTCTGTAGAGTGCGGTATGGAGACTCAGGATAGTCGAGGGGGTCTGGATCCTATTATCAATCCACTTAATATGGTTCCTGCTGTAAATGTGGTGGGATGTGATCTTGAGGTCCTGTTTGATATGGCCCCCAGAAGGGATTTGTCCCATCCGGTTGTGGAATCTAGCTCCTAGTTCCCAATGGTTGTTGAGGATGCCCCTATGGTTGCTGGCCCCAAGTTGGTACCATGCTCCTCTGGCAATGTTGGTGATCTGAAGTCTAAAATCCCCCTGGATATACTGCCTGTGTCCATCCATTGTTCATAGGGTGTATTAGATTTGGATGGACCATCTGCTGTCCCCCATGTCATCATCGATCCATCCCCTTCTGTGCCACTAAAGATATGCTAATTGGATGAATGGCCTCCTGCTGATGCTGAGGCCATGGATTCTTTTGCTCCCTCTTCTTCCCCCAGATTCCATTCTAGCTATGCTGATTAGCTTAGGAAAGCTACCGGCGCTGTTTGCCATGATAGGAGGACATCTTCCTTTGCTGAGGTGTTGAGTTGTGGCCTAGGTGCTGATTATATAGGGCTCTCAGGTGCTGGCGCTATTCCTGTATCCTTATGGCCGACTACGGATGAGGACCGTAAGGAAGCCTTTGGTCCAGAGGATGCTTCTATTAGGTTGAACTTGCCTGTTGCAAGGTATGATGCAGCTGCTGTGGCTCCTGTCCCCTCAGACTTGGCTCTAGAACTGGGTTGTGTTGATGACATTGCTGCTGAGCTTTCTATTTGCCCCCCAGATGGCCAGGTTTCCCATCATGTCTTACCTGCTGATATTGAAGTTGTTCTTGACAACACACCCAATTCAATCTCTCGTCTATTAAGGAAGTATTCCTTAGAAACCTCCTGTAATATGGGGATTGACTCTAGTAGCCCTAGTGACTCGTTAGTAGATTCTCAAGTAGGCCAGTCTTCGGTTGGCTCTGGGACAAAACACTACACCGGAAAGGAGGTGTTTGCTTTGCAATTTGGTCCTTGGATGCCAGCAAAGTCTCGAAGACGCAAAAAGTCCAAATACTCCATTGGTCCCTCTGGCGCATAGACGGTTGGGCTAGTGGGAATGGGATCGGGCTATCTTGCTGATTTGGCCTGTTCTGTTTTGAGGCGGTAATTGCTAGAAGATTGCAGAACCTTTTTACTGTATTGTGAAGGGTTGGAAAATGGCCTACTATGCTAAAGGTTTATGCTATTGGAACTGCTGTCTCTAGTTTCTGGGGATAGCAGTTGCTGGAATGGATGCTTGCTTCATTTTGCTTCGATGCTCTTGATTTCGTTGGAGCTGCAGATACTCTCTTTGCTGTGTTGTGAAGTTTGGTGTGGCTAGCTGCTTGTATGCTGGTAAGTGCTAAGGTGCAGTGGTGACTTTGCCGTGGTGACATCAAAGCAATGTATCTACTTTGATGATTTGCTTCTGATGCTGAGAAGTGGGTTGCAACTGTAGCATTTCTCCCGGTTTGGCTGATGAGGCTACCAGGTTTGGCTGTTGTGGATCACTGCTGGATTCTCTCATTCTTCTCGTTTCCTCTTTTTGGCATACCGATTTCCTCTCTCACATTCTCCCGGTTTGTAGTTTCCTGCTAGACTGCAATTGGGTGGTGTCGAATTGAGTCTAGGCTGATCTTGCTGACGTGGAATGAAGGCTTGCTCCTCGTCTGTTATGCCTCTTTCCGGATTGCGAGTTAAGTCTGGATTGAGATTAGGCAAGCTGTTTTATGTTGTATGTGTTTTGTGGGCGGGATTGCATGCGGCCGTTTTAGATGATGTTTATCTTGATGTTGTTTTTTCTGTGTTTCTTTCGCTCGGTTTCATGATTTTGTTCATGGGGGTGCTCGGGGAATACCCTAACTCGTTGTTCTACCTCTAAGTCGGCAAAACATTTGGAGTTAGAAAATTGTCTTGTATTTTTATTTATTTTAATTCAATTTACTTACTTACCAAAAAAAAAAAAAAAGAAATGGGTAAGGATAGTTTGGATTGGATGGAATGTTTAGGTGTTAGCCCCAAGGTTTAATTCTAAAATACCTTGATGGATTTTAACTCCTTCCTCTAATCCAATTATTTGAGGTCCACTAACCTTGTGATGTTTTGGTGATAGGATATTAGCCTGGTTAGTAGAGAAAGAAGAGATACTTGTGGAGGTGCTAGTACCCCCAAGATTGTGAGGCTGAATATTTAAAGTTATTGGGAAGGATGACTAACATTCTAGAATCAATGGAGAAATGCCACTTGGCTTCAGTTCCTGCACTAGAGCCAACCCTAGTAAATCCCACCCCAATGGCATATGAGAAGTTTATGATGGAGAAGGCACCTAAATTCTTAGGTGAGCCTGATCCAGTGAAGGCAAAAATTTAGATTCGGAGACTAAAGAAAATATTTATAGTCATTCAATATTCTGATTATGAAAAAGGTTACTTTTGTGGCCTATAAATTAGAGAGAGAAGCTGATAGATGGTGGTCGATGAAGAAAAGGGCATTGGGTATGCCCGATGATGAGATTTCTTGGAAAATGTTTGAGGAGGTCTTCTTGGAAAAATATTTCCCTTCTAGCCTCTAGGATTGGAAGGAAGAGGCATTTATGCGGCATAGGTAAGGAAGCCACACTATGGTAGAATATGATCTGAGGTTTGTTGAATTGTCACGGTATGCACCTTATATTATGGAAGATGAATTGAGAAAAATCAAAAAATTCCAACAAAGATTAAGGGATGAGATTAGGAATCAGTTGGTGACACAGGAGCTTCAAATTTATGCTGAGGTTCTAGATAGGACTCAGATAATTAAAAAGAAACTTGAGACTCAGAAATCTTTTGTTAAGAGGGTAGCTAGCCAAATGAGTTTTAGTACGGAATTGGGTTTAGGACCCTTAGGACCTTCTAAGAAGATGAAAGTATCCGATAAAGGAAAAGGTAGCATCAAAATTCGGTCAGTGTCAGGTTTCTAGGTTTCAGTAGCAAGCTGTGTTCACTGTGGAAGGAAGCATTTGGGGGAAACTTACTTTAGGATGACGGGAGCCTATTTTAATTGTCATCAATAAGGCCATCGGATCAATGATTGTCCCCTACCCAAGGGGTGGGAAACAAAGAAACCCCCTGTTTCAGCTGAAACATTTGCGATGACGGATTCAGGATGCTGAGGCATCCCCAACTAAGGTTAAAGGTATTCCTCTTATTTGTGGAGTTTTATCTTTTGTTTCAAATTGATTCAGGACCTATGTATTCTTTTATTTTCACCATGGTTTGCCTATTATACCGCGTCCACTCCGAGGATTTTAGATTGCTCTTCAGCATGTATTTACACTTTCTTTTGTGGACTTTATGAATTGTGAAATGTAGTTAGCTGGGTACTTATTGGAGAAAAGAACATGAATTTTTACTTACCAAAAAAAAAAAAGAGAAAAGAACATGAATTTAGTTAAGGAAGAATATGATGTGGGAGTGAGGTGTTTAGCTTGGAAGTGATTGGTACTAATAGATATAGAGCATGTAAAAGTAGCTTTCGAGGAATTTTTTTTCTTTTGGTAAGTAAGTGAAGTACATTAAAAAAGGAAAAAATTACAACACCTATGTTCTACCCCAAGTGTTATACCGACTTGGAGGAAGAGCATAGTAGCAGGGGTAGCCCCTTGGCACCAAGACATAAGTCTTGAAACAACATAAAACCAGTCCTAATAACTGGAAATCAAAACTACTAGTCAAGGAAAACAACAGGAGCTAAAAAAAAATTAGCACTACGTCATAAGACAAACATCACACCCTTAAGGTATCATGGTTCTTTATCGTTTCCACAACAGATCACCTCGGTACCTGCAACATCTCGGCCAAGGACCTCGGTCTTCATTGTAGCAGAATCCAGAAGCCCACAAATCCTGCACCCCGATTTTCCTGCAATTCAATCAATTTCAGCAAGCTATTAGCACAAAGTTGGCACTAGCGGATTTCACACAGCGCCCACTTAAGGTACAATTGCTCACCAGCAACGCAATCCGCCAAGTGC
>JAODPA010115277.1:0-18914 GCA_025585075.1 Nepenthes mirabilis
CCCAAAAATCCGGACTTCATTTATCAAGCAAATCCGGACGGCTTTTCACTCAGGGAAATCAGGACTTCTTTTTGTCGCTGAAATCTGGACTTCTCAAGACCGGACTTGATTCATCTTCAAGCCGATGTTCCTTTCTTATGACACTTTTCCGGTCAACGGCGTTGACCGGATTCTAAAATTGAAATATTTCCTTAATTAAAATTTTGGGTTGTTACAGAGAGTGATCTTTCTTAAAAATCCGGAGCTCTAAAATCGGACTGACTTTTCTTTAAAAGCCGGACTGCTAAAACCGGAGTGACTTTTCTTTAAAATCCGGAGTGCTAAAATCGGAGTGATCTTTCTTTAAAATTCGGAGCACTAAAACCGAGTGATCTGTCTTTAAAATCCGGCGTACTAAAACCGGAGTGATCTTTCTTTAAAATCCGGAGTGCTAAAACCAGAGTGACTTTTCTTTAAAATTCGGAGTGCTGAAACCGGAGTGACTTTTCTTTAAAATCTGAGGTGCTGAAACCGGAGTGATCTTTTCTTTAAAATCCGGAGTGTTAAAATCGGAGTGACTTTTCTTTAAAATCTGAGTGCTGAAACCGGAGTGACTTTTCTTTGAAAGGACGGAGTGCTTTTTCTTAAAAAGATGGAGCTCTTTTTTCGTAAAAGGCAGAGTTCTTTTAATAAGACGGAGTTCAAAAGCTAGAGTTCTTTATTCGTAAAGGCCGGAGCTACAAATGTCGGAGTTCTTTAAAATCAAGAGTTCTTAAATCTGAAATTCTTTTTCCATTTAAAATCCGAAGCTCCAAAAGACGGAGTTCTTAATCACTCAAAGTCCGGAGCTCTTTTTCTTAAAGTTAGGAGTCTTTTCATGAGATTATCAGAGTTTATAAAAGTCGACAATCAATTATAAAAATTCAATTTCATGAATATCATGGTTTCCTTTAAACATGTGATTATGAACGATAAATCACAAGAATAGAGCAAGTATCATACATACATAATTTCATAAGAATATACATACTAGCGTAGCAAACCTGCAGAATCATGAACTTTAAAAACAGGGGTGAGTATTCTTGCCTGACTGCCCACTCTAGCTTCCTCAAAGCTCTTCCCTTCCTCTTCGCTACTTATTCTTCCTTCGTGCCAGAAACTCACACTCATCTCTCAACCTGAGCCCGGTATATAAAGGGGAAGGAGTAAGTGGGGTAAGTTGAAGTTAGTTACCTGCTCGATACTTGCCTTCAGTGATTTGGTGGAAGTAGCAGGTTAGTTTACTTACCTTAGTACTTCTACTCAGGGTGTGATGAGGTAGTTTACCTACCTCATTTGGTCGAGCCCCAGTTGGATTCTAACTAAATAATAAAGTTGCTTTTGTCTTTAGTTGCCGATCAACTTTTTGGTAAATTGTCTGGCCAGCGTCGGTCATCATCGCAAATTCCGGTCAACCTTTATTCAAATTCAGTTAAAACTTCAAATCCGGTCGACCTCCTTAAGTCCGGTCAATATTTTCAAATCCGATCAATTCTTCCAATCCGGTCAATATCTTCGAATCCGGTTAACTTTTCCACTTAAAGCCGGTCAACGTAATTCCCTCAAATCCAGCCAACTCCTTCAAATCTGGTCAACATCTCCAGTTCCGGTCAACTTCTTCTTATTATTCACTTCGTTCATTACCTTCTCATCAACTTCGGATTTTATTCTCCTTACACCCATAATTCTACTCCGGCTTTACCAACACACAAGGCCACTCCGGTCTTCAAGGCCACTTCGGCCTCACTTCACACAATGCACTCCGGCCTTAATTTTTTTTTTGATTTCAGAACATGCTCTAAGGCTGGTTTGGAACTTCTTATTACATTTTTCGGTCAACACTTCGGTCTTCAAGGCCACTTCGGCCTCACTTCACACAATGCACTCTGGCCTTAATTTTTTTTTTGATTTCAGAACATGCTCTAAGGCCGGTTTGGAACTTCTTATTATATTTTTCGGTCAACTGCGTTGACTGGATAACCCTTAGTTTTTCCTTGATCCTTTGATTATTTGACTAGATGACTGAGACTTTCTATGTTTTAGAATCTGAGTCGTCACATGTATTATCCTTGAGTAGTGATTATGATGTAGTATAAAGTCTTGAATAGTGGTAGTGGGTTGTTATAGTATCGGTGTTGCTTTTGCTTTCCATTAATATTATTATCTGAGATGGTTATTGTTTCTATATTCTTAATTATTTCACTTGTTGAGTTCTGGATTCACTCCTACATTTTCTTAATTCTAAATTAGTATAGTACAGGAGAGTTAGCCAAAGATTGAGCACTTACTAAAGAGTGTAAAAGTAAAAGATTCCAGAGTCTGTTACTTTATGTTGAATATTGTCATATTTCATATTTTTTAGTTTTTGGATGTATTTGAGCTTATGCTTATTTTTACCTCATGTTTTGAGGAGATTGATTTTTCATGCCAGATACTATGAAGGAATTTTAGTAGTTAGCTCTTAATTACGATGGTTATTTATAACTTATGGTCCCATGTGTCCAATTTGGGCTAGGTTTGTGCATTATAGGTTTGGGTCACCACAGATTTACCTTGACATAGGCCCTACATTTAAATGCACAATCAAAGCTGATCAAATAACAAGTCAAACAATTAATAAATTTGTAGATCAATGCAATACAAATAATAAAGATAGCACTAAGAGGTCTCTATTATAAAGTCCTCTCTTTAAAGATATGCAAAATGTAATAGCATTAACAAAACTATGATCTAGGACAATCACTACATGAAATATATAGATATAATCATTACAACTGCAACATTTGAACGGTATTCAAACATTAGTCAAATCCATGTATAGTGTTTAAATGTTGGCTTGAATGCCACACAAAAACCAAGGTGAAATGTTCTAAAATCTCATGAAATTTAATATATATATTCTATGTATTACCAATCTATGATTTCTCATAAAAACATTGAATATGAACATTAAAAGAAGACATGGATCTAGAACAATAAGCAAAGGCATAAGATTTTCCAATAAAGAAGGTTGTTCCACTTTCGTCCGAAAGTGGTCTCCTATAGATCTACAGCATTAATGGCCACCACAACTCTTCTCCATGCATGCATATGCTATAACTATGACAACGTGAGTTCCAGAATATGATAATTAGGGTGTAATTAAATTAATAATGATCAATGATTAGGTTTAGAATGTGAAAAAGTGAGTTCAAAAGTACAAAGAGGAAGTTGAGCCCTGTAAGGTATCGTTTTTCAAAATATAGTTAATATGGGTGGTAAGGTTTTGGATTTTCAAAATATGGTAATTGGGAGGTAATTAAATTAAAATATGTGAATTAAGGTTATGGGGTACGGGAGGAATCGGATTGGAAAGCCCAAAGTTCCAGAATTGATAAAATCGGGGATTGAAGTTGTAAAATGAAGAACGTTGATTCGTAAATAAGATTACGGGCTTTAAATTATAATAATCATAGCCTATTACGGTTATATAATGAAAATTAGGGTCTAAAGATGTGAAAAATTGGGTTGGAAGGGTTAAAATGGATCCCGGACGACGAAAATGCGAAGTTGGCTCGCTGCAGGCTCAATGCAGGCCTAACCTACGCCCAAGTAGCACTCGAGCTTCACGTGGGCGTGAAAAACAGAACCTCGCGACCAAGGAGAGCTTTAGGCGATACTAGGGCGCAAAAAACAGAATGGCACACTCGAAGTTTGCCCGATGAGCGCTCGAGCATGGCCCTTTGTGATGTCTTAGCGCCGATGAGCGCTCGAGTGTCAATCGAGCACCAATCGGGGTATTTATTTGCGCAAGGGTTTCTCCCACATTCTCCGGCCATTTCCACATTTTAGAGACAGAGACGAAGGGCTTGAGAGAGAAGGAAGAGATCAAAGCCCACGAGCCCGAATCTGCCCACGAGCATGTTAGAAAAATTATGGATCGGGGTGATGCAAGTGTATTTCCACCCTTCGTTTTCTCATTTTTGAAATTTATACGTTCCCCATCAGGTATTTTCATTCTGGAACCCACCCATATCATGAAAAATGTGGAACTCGTGACCCTAGTGTATATTATTTATTATTGTTATCCATTTATCCTCCCGCACGTTAGTGTTTGGATTTGCCAAATCCTAACATGCGCCGATTTGGGGTTTTCCCCCTTTCCTTCGAAATTTATACAAATTGTTTACAAAATATGAATTACGACATCCTCATTATATATATACATCAACCAGACGTCCGATCTCACAAGTTTTGGTTCGTTTTCAGCATTTGTAAGCTCTAAAAGTGGCCCTAACACTGTTCACCCATGAGTAAAGGGGAATTTTGCATGCTTCCACCCCATTTAATCGTTATGAAATTGTGTCTAAATGTTTATGTCTAATTATAAGCCCCCGAAATTATGTGTTTGTGCTTGGTTGTAAAGAAATATGTTCCAGAGGGCCTCCAAAGCGGTAATTGCCTAATATAGGTAAGGAATTCGAATGCTTCTACATGCATTGTGATATCCATGCATCCAAATTGAATTATGAAAATGCTTAAATTAAAAGGAAAGATAATAATCGGATATGTAGTTGGAGAAAAGACCACAATGTGAAATGTAATTGAATCGTTCTCCCGGATGGAGACATGTGAATGGAAACGTGGTGGATCTTTCCTCAAATGAATAAGAAGCCATGAAACTATGACCATGAAATTTGATATGAAGGTAAAATCCCTTAGCTGGCCATTTACATCACGGTAGAAACTTAAGGATTACCTTGACCGCGTATCTTGACTGCTTATTGAAGCGGGTGTTGTCCGTGGCACACTCTAGGATATTATTATGAAATAATGATGACTACCCTAGTTCCTCAGGGGATATAGGGCGTATTGTTATCGGCTTGTCTATAGGCATATTATGTAGATGATTCCCTGGTTGGGTATATGAATAAGCTCTCACGACCTTGGATCATGTGGGGTATCATGATCCTTTCCTTGTCCTCCTGCTTCTTTTATTAGTAAGGCTTACTGACCCTTATCCACAAAGATAAATAATCATGTATAAATTATATTTCAAGGAGAAGTAAATTGCACTTCAAAGCATACTTGAATATGTTTCCGCTTATACATTCCTTTCATGCTTATATGTCCCTCATCTGTTTAGTTTTACTTATATTGTCATATCCTTTGATCATGATATATTTATTGAGTTGTTAACTCACTATTACTTCTCTTTCCTTCTAAATAAGCAAGCTATTATACCCGACGTGCCTGAGTAGGTTGTAAGCGTAGGATAGGCAGCTGATATGAATTGAAAAACTTAAAAGTATTTAGTTTTATTATTATGTATAAGGCATGGATACTGTAATATTTAATTTGATGCCTGTGGCTATGTATATTTACATTAGGATGATGATAAATGTATAGTTAGTTTCCACTATTCATTGACGGATGCAGTAGCTTCCGCAATTATCTTTTACAGTTGAAATGGGTTCCTAGTTGGCATCCTCTTGAGTCGGTGTCGTACTAAAGTTACGACATCAGTGCTACCGTGTATTGTAGTGGCGAATGGGATCCTGTGTGTATGTTGTTATTGATGTTAATGTCGGATGTTGGGATTATGTCGGATGTAATATGAATTGTACGGGAGTTGTACAGGTTTTTATATCAGTTTGACCGTCGTATTACAGACGAAACTCTGCTGGATTTTCGACAGAAAAATATGGTCGGTCACAATAACACCACTATGCATGACTAGTGTTTTCTCTCAAGACTTCACTTACTTCTTCTTCATCTTCTCCTCTGTCTCTCTCTCTCTTAGGCGAAATGGTGTTCCCACACACTCAAGGCTTCCCTTCCAAAGATATTAGATCAGATAAGAGGGCTAGCATGAAATAATGTAAGTAGAGGGATTAAGTTAAGAGGGAAAAGGGTGCAATGTTCTTGGGTTTTTATTTTAATCCTCTTCATTCTTTTCTTTAATTAAATAATTACTTAGGTTATAATAATAAGGAGGTGGCCACAAGACAAGGAGAAGAGAGGAAAAGAGGCTTGCCTAGGGTTTGGGGAAATTAGGGTTGTAAAGGGTGTTTATAGGGTTTCTGAGTAATTCAACTTTTTAGCACCCAATTTAATTAATTTTCTAATTTTAATCATATATGAATGCCTAATTTTACAAAACCTAATTAATAATTCATATCATAGAAAATTAAGTTTATCTACTAGAGAAATTATACAAATGCCCTCCAGATGATATCTTAAATTCAACCCATTTAGGCTTGTTAGAAAGTTAATCCCAGCCTGAATATAATTATCAACTTTAAAAGATCTCCTCTACACATTAATTTTTTTAATTAATGACTTCTTCTAGTTATAAGTTCAATTGACCTAAAATAAAACACCAAGGTGTTACAATCCTCCCTTAAAGAATTTTGTCCTCATAATAAGTATGTTAGTCCTCAAAAAATTGTAGGTAATTTTCCTTCATATATTCCTCTAATTCCGAAGTCTCTTCATTCTTAATGTGATGCCCTACTAGTACTTTCACCATCAAAATAATATTTCTTTGTAGAGTTTTCTACTGGTGATCTAGTATCCGAACCGTTTGTTCCTTGAATGTGAAGTCCTCATAAACTTGTAATGGTACATAATTGATGACATGAGATGAGCCATGCATTTACTTCCATAGCATGGAGACATGGAACATATTGTACACTACTGACATGATTTTTGGTAATGCCAATTTATAAATTACTTTGCCAACATGCTCCAGGATCTGCAATCGCCTTATAAAACGTAATCAAAGCTTCCCTCCAATCGAGAGTGTACAACAGCCTTCCACGAAGAGACCTTTAGGAAAACTGCATCTTTGATGTCAAACTATAAGTCTCGTCTCATCTGATTGGTATAATTTTTATGTCTACTCTAGGCAACATATAGTCAGACTCTTATCTAGCTGATCTTATTAGTAATCTCTTGCACTATGTTAAGCAACTGGTATAACCTCCAATATTTGACATCCTTCCAACTAACTAGTGATATGCACTTCCTCCTATAGAGTGCCTTGTACAGAGTCATGCCAATACTTACTTGATGATTGTTGTTGAAAGAAAACTCAGCCAACAATAAATATAAATCCTAACTGCCTTTGAGGTCTAGTATTAATAGCCACAACATGTCCCCAGCATCTGTATGGTCTTATCAAATTATTCATCTATCTAAGAATGAAATGATGTGTTCAATCTTAGCTACATCTGTAGGTCCTTATGTAAGCCCTTCTAGAATAATGACACAAACCATTGATCCCTGTCTGATATGATGGGGACCAATATATTACAAAACCTCATAATCTCCTTGATGTACAATCTTATTAGTTGGTCTAGTAAAAATGTGATCCTTGGGGTCATCAAGTGCACCGAGTTTGTCAATCTATCAATGATCACTTATACAAAGTCACATCCTTGTCCTAAAAAATCTTAATACAAAGTTCATGATAATGTGCTCCCACTTCCAGTTTGGCATGGCATGAACTAAAGCTTCCCTCTAGTGGCTGCTACTCTTCTATGACTTGTTAGTAGATGAAACACTTTGATACATAATCCGCACCATCCATCTATAGTTTGCTCCGCTAGAACACCTTATTTAGATCCTAGAACATTTTGGTTCTTCCAAAATGGATCATATATCTCAAACGATGTGTCTATTTAAGAATTACTCTGTAAACCCTTAATGTCTGGCATACGTAAATGCTTAGGGTACCTCAAATTGCCATCATATTTGATGTGAAATCCTGTTCGTGACTTGCTTGTTAAATCTTTGCTTATTAACACAATTAGATGGTCCTCTAGCTAAGTCTCCTTGATCTGATCTATAAATATTGATTGTACTTAAAGGTATGATATCATCACCTAAGAATCCCATGGATGAAGCTATAATTGACAATTGTGATACCTTAAATATTCATACTTTTTGAAATTACGATAATTTTTTTGATGCATGAGTTTTTATGATAATATAATAAATAAAGTAAGAGTATTTAAATCTTTCAAAACTAGTTTTCAGATTTTTAGAAGGGGCATTGAAAATCCTTAAACAACTCAAATTCTTTGATCTTTGATTCTACAATCTTGCCATAGTCATGAAAGTTGGGAATCTTCACCAATTGTTTCACAACACATACCACAAAATCTAACACTATCAATGTCATGTTCTTACCCTAAACTCTCTCCAACTCATGGAGAGTATAATAAGAACAATGAATAAATATCTCAGCCTATAATTACTACTGAAAATAACCAACTAATCTAATCGGATAGCCAGTTTTCCTTAAGATTAGCATAGTCAAAAAGATAGTATCCACTAATATCCTATACTCCACTACTGAATTATATACGTATGGAAACTCATATTTATCCAAATAGGCCAACCATGTAGTATCATATCAAGAGACTTAGAATCACCCAAAATAAAGACTAAGTCACAAAATACTTGACAAATATCTGGTTTAAAATTTTCTAGATAATAACAGTGAGTCCTTAATCATACTAAATCACAAATCATCAACCGTCAAATCTAACATAATTTCTAACGATATTCAAGTGCTATTACTCTAGCACTCAAGCGCACCTAAAACAAAAAGAAATTCAGAAGTTTCTACGGTTTTAAATATTATATTTACTCATATATTATAGACCTAGAATAACTAAGTATCCTCAGTCCCAAACACATCATCAACCTTAGATTTAAGATCTCTCCAAATGTCTAACCCTAAATGCTAAGAAAATCTCCAAATATTCCTCAAATATCAGTGATTCTTAAATCTTCAAGTATTCAAATCGAACCTTATTTCTCCAAAAGTATTACTATCATGGCCTAACCCAATTCTCAATAAAATAGCAATAGATCATCCAGTTTGTGACATTAACTCCCAATTTAACATTCGACATCATAACAACATCATTTATAAATTATAAATTCCTCAAATATAGCGAAATTCAAAGTGTTTATTACATCATTATGCCGAACTTAGCCAGAAATGGCATTGCAATTAAACAATGCCTTTCTTCCATAACAAATAGTTAAAATAATAACTAAGCATAATAAACTCTTTGAAAGTCCCTGACCTCCTCTCTACTTCTCTAGGAGTCATCCTAGGCAAGTCCATTATATACCTACATTAATTTGGAATAAAAGAAAGCATAACGAATAAGCCCAATGCTTAGTAAGTAAATCATACCCATACAGTAAATAATATAATCAAAAAATTCAAAAATTTTAGGCTACCATGGTAAAGAAATATGATAATAAAAAATCATAGCATCTTTTTTTGAAATATATTGCTCAAACTTAAATTCAAATATAAAATGAAAGTAACATGATCCCAGCGGAACATCTATCAATTGGGTTTCCTCAAATCCTAGATCATCAATGATATAAATTCCTCTAAATTCTGATATAATAGAGATCTCATCACAACTAATTAAAATGTCAATAACTCCTCAAATGTTATTCTACAATTATACGCCAATGGTTAACATATTTATGCCCCATTTAGTTGGGTGAGTCACATGCGGTATCTAACATTTTCCGCATGACATGCATCCATCAATACTCTAAGGCACCTTCTCCCCACAATCTAATAGTTCAGATAATCCCTAACACTCGTGGTATAACACATATCCTCACCTAGTGCTCCTCGCCAATATCTATGATATCATTTGTGATGATCACATGGTATTAATAACCCTTCCATAATATCAGTTGACCTCAATCACCAAATTTGACATCAATATTAAAAACTTATATATTACACTAAGGTTCTTGGAATCCATATTCCCCGAAATGATCACATATTCATATGATTTCCTTAATTTATCCATAAAATTTAAATAATAATAATAATTGAATCAAATATAGATCAAGAAGTAATAGATCATGTAAGGAAAAGTATAGCGAGGAATTAAGCCCAAACTGTGGCGAACCACATTTTCTTAATTGGAATCTGGCATGGTTCCAACTGTAAAACGGTCATCAAACTAATATAACATGTACAAAATTCCTGTATAGCATAATATATAACCGCAACACATCACAATACAAGATCCAAAAGCCACAATTAAAATTCGTTGCACCAACATTATAACTTCATTTATGACGTCAGTTCAAACAAAATGCCATTAGGTACCTAAATAAATCATAAAAATTTATGAAAGTATATATTTCTATCAAATACAACGAAAACTAACCTACAAGTACATCATCAACATATAACTACATCAATATACAAATCCACCAAATTATACAAAATTACTTCACGAGTAACAAAATCCTAAAAATCCAAGTCCATAAGATCATCCTCCAAGTCTTCAAACCTAGCCAACTTCTAATCCTCTACTCTGTCTTATCAGGTATAAGTTCGTACTCATTTGAAGGAAAGCAAACAATAATGGTGAGCTAAATACTCAATAAAGTACAATATAATTAAGGACAATAAGTATTATACTTCAAATAAAACAAATGAGGTATATAGGAACATAATAAAGATGCATAAATATAAAACATAAATAAATATATTTTTGGAACACATTTATCTTTTCTATTTTCTTTTTGATCCTTTTAGGTTCTAAAACATACAGAATCGTCTTTATTTTGCGGATTAGGACTAGTAGGTCTTACCAGCTAACGATGTGATCGAACAAGGAAAGGAATATATTTACTTTCACACATTCTAAGGCATAAACCTACATAATTCAAACACCCTATGGTGAGCAATATACCTTTAGCCTGATATACGGGGCTATAACACTTATGCCACCATGTTTCTCGTGGCCTAGAGGTAATCTTCATACTTTCACAGTAATATCCTAACGTATGCAAGGAAATACTATCCTTTGAGTATAAATCATTGGTCCAGGTTTCATGATTAATTAATCTTAAGGGAAAGTCCATTATATTTTTATACAAAGTTCTTGCTCCTAGAGAACGGATCATAAAACATATCAAATTGTAGATTCTCTTCTTATGCTTTACACAAATCCATATTTCTTGAATACAAATACACTTGGTCATTTATGTGGGGACTTAAGTCTCTCTCTGATTTCAAATACGTGCATGAATAAACGTAATGCTTAGGAAGAATTAGTGAATTTTTACCACCATGAGCCAAACATAATTTTATTACTTCCGGGCAACAATTTCCTTCACAAAAGCATCCACATAATTTTTAGAACACATACAAAATAACATATACAATTTTAATGCAAATAAATACTAAATAAACAAAGTAAAAACGTTCACAAAGTTAGGATTTTAATTATGTAAAACCAAATTATGCATAAACCCTAAATTTCGTGAATAAAAATGTCAGGGCGCAGGTTAGGGTTTTTATGTGCATAAAATCGCATAAACTACCAAATCGGACACCCAATCAATAAATAATCATATACAAGATATACGTATCCATTTTCTAAAGCTCATTTATGCAAAAGTCTAAAAAATAATCAGGTAAAAGTATTCGGGTGCGGGCTTAGGGTTTTGTGTATGAAATACCATAATAAAACTTAGAGATCAGATATGAAATCTATATATAAATACGATTAAGTCATGGGTAAAATAAAATAAAAGTATGGATGGGTATCGGAAAGAAAATACTCGAAGAGAATGGAACGAAAAGTGAAATTAAAGGAAGAGAAGTATATGAGTGCACTTGCCTTGATCCGATTACAACTTTTCTAACTAGTTCCAAACCAGAATCGAACTCGACAGCCTTGATTTCCTCATTCTCTCTCTTCTCCTTGGCGCTCTATCTCTCTCCTCTCTCTGGATGGTTGCAAAATAACGCATGAAAACCCAAACACATTTTTATAAATAGACTGATGCTCGAGAGCCAATCGAGCTGTATCGTACCATATTTTTTAATTGAAATCCGGTAAAGTCTCGACTGTAATATGATCTTCAAACCAATACAAACCTGTACTAAACTTTGTACAGTAAACAAATTTCTAACAAAATAATCACAACACAGGATCTATATGACCATAACATATTCGTGGCTCCAACGTCATATTTTCTAACATAACGTCGAATAGAGAGATACCACTTATCTATATATTAATCATAAATAACCTGTACAAGTATATACATCCATAACAAATACAATGAAGTTAAACTATCTATCCACCATCCATATACAAGTACATGTCCATCAATAATAAACAAAAGTACTCCATAAGCTAGAAATCATAAAATCTAAGTTCATAAGATCATCATTGTGACGGCCCGGCCTTATTCCACTTCATAAAGCCGCCGTCAGCCCATAATTTTTTTCTTAAAATAAAATAACAAATGGACATAAAAATTTTCTTTTCAATCATACACAGGATCTCATGAGGTCGGACTGTATAAAGCTGGCTCACCGGTTTGATTTCAAACTTGTCCGGCCAACTTTAATGTTAGCCGGACCTAATTGCCCTGAGATACTTACTAAAAATTATAACTTTTATTCATAACATAGAAATATGCTAACATTAATAAGTTTATAACAGCGGAACAGTTTTACAAGTCTCCACAAAATATCAAAATAATTAAACAAGCTCTTCATTGATCAGCTTTGGTCAGCAAAGCCATCTAGTCACTTTATGAGGCCATACTCAACTTCGTCCTCCATGAGCCTTTCGTCATCTGAAAATAACAAGAGTGAGCTACAAAGTCCAGCAAAATACTCACATGCAAAAAACATAAACATATATACATAAACGAATATAACTTAGCATACGAAAATCATAATGTCTTTAGTTCAGAATTTTCTTAGTCTTTTTTCTTATTATCTTGTCTTCTGAAAACTCATAAAACCATTGAAAATTCTTATCATCTTTAGGGACCGGACAGGAGCGGACAACATCGAGGACGGGTTGTGTGTAACCCCATAACCTAAAGCCGTATCCCCTCATTATGCTCCCTGAGGCGAAAGGTAATGCCTTTAACCTGGCATACGGGGCCGTAGTCCATAGTTCTTATGTCACCAGAAAGTCCCCTCCCGTGGCCCAGGAGACAATTCTCGAGTGTCACTCCAATATCCTTCATCCATCTTTAACAGCAAGCTTAATGAAAACTCGGTTCTTGGTTCGGGTTAATGGCCATCCATCATAGATCAAAAGTCGAAAGTCGTACAGTTCCACTTACTGTCCGGATTATATGTACTTTCATATAACCTTGTTCTTTGTCCTTAACTTTACATAATTGAAGTCCAAAAGGCTTTTCTTCATTGTCTTAAAATCGGAGTTCAAAAGTCGGAGTTCCTTTCAAAAGCTGAAGTTCTTTTGTTAAAGGCCGGAGTTTTTGTATCTTGAGTTGTTATCAAAAGTCAGAGTAAAAAGCCGGAGTTCTCTTTTTTCAAGGCCGGAGTTCATTTCAAAACAAAAGAACGGAAATTTTCTTAAAGACGGAGTGCTTCTTTAAAGACGTAAAGGCCAGAGTTCCTCTTCTTCAAAATCGGAGTGCTTTTCAAAAGAGGACGAACTATTTTGTTCATAAAAAGACCGGAGTTCTTTGGACGGAGTTCTTTTCTTTAATGATACAATTGTCACAGTTCATTTAAATCGACAGAAAATCATTCTTCCAGCAGAACAAAATCAAACATCATAAAGTCTTTTCCTTAAACATGCAATTATTGAATAATAATCATACTTCAAGTATCAGATATAAAAGGAACAGAATAACATCATATAAGTTCATATAATATCAGATATACTAGCGTGGAAATCATACATAATCATGAACTTGAAAACAGGGGTGAGTACTCTTGCCTGAATTTCTTTTACTTCGCCTGGAACCTTTGGTCTCTCTCTTTCCAAAACTCTATTGCGTGACTCATTCTTACTCCTCTGGTTCTATTTATAGACCTTGGCGGCAGTCGTTTGAGTTAGTCACGCTAAAGTATATCATTTATGACTTTTTATTAAATTTTCACCTTATTACGATTCTTTATTTCTCAACAGTCTCATTCTTAAATTTCCAGAGTTATTTACAAATTTATGTGTCCAATAAGTTTCCTCATTAATCTCCAGATAAATTGACCTCGTCAGGTACACATTTCTCATTTAATTCCAATCCGGTCAACTTACTGGCGTTGACCGGATAACCGTTCTCTTTCCCTTCCTTTCATGTATGATTTTCGGTCAACATTCTATATTGACCGGATTACACTTTCCGGTCAATATTTTTCATTGACAGGATTACGCCTTCCGATCAACATTTTACATTGATCAGATTACGGCTTCCGGTCAATGGATTTGGTTGCTCCCTTTACACGTTCCGGTCAACTGGTGTTGGCCAGATTTTACTTACCTTTAATATTTTCTTTTAATATTAATCCAGTATTCACACTTTGGCTTCACCAACAACATCACTCCAGCTCCTTCATCAACATCAATTTCGGCCTTTGTTCTTCTTCTTGAACCCATAATCTACTCCGGCCTTAACATACAAAGTTACTTCGACTTCACTTCACACACAATGCACTCTTCAAGGCCGGTTTCAACCTCATACCTTACGGCCGTTTTGGAAATTCACTTCTAAGCCGATTTGGATTTCATCATCAAGGAGCCAGTTTTCTTCTCATAAGGCCGGACTTGATTTTCATTAAGTAAAAGACGGACTTGATTTTCATCGAAGAAATCCGGACCTCTTTTCATCATGCAAGGGTCGAACTTGATTTTATCTTAAGGCCGATTTACTTTTCTTATTACCTTCTTCCTGTCAAGTGGCATTGATTGGATTATAAAGATTGAAATTTTCTATGTTCTAGAATCTGGGCCGTTACAATCCTCTAAGTCTTCGTGCCTAATCGACTTTTATACCTTTACCCCACCCCATCGGGTATATGTTCATACTCATCTGGAGCAAAGAAAATAGTAAGGGTGAGTCAAATACTCAACAAGTGTAATATAATCAATGGCAATAAATGATATACACAATATTGAGCAAAGGAAGGATATAAAAGTATAATGAATGTGCATAAATATGAAATATGATCAAATGTACTTTTCGAAATACATTTATCTTTTTTGTTTCATTTATCCTTTGTTTAGATTCCAAAATATGTATAAACTTCTTTGCTTTGCGGACTAGAGCCAGTAGGCCATACTAACTAATGGTGTAAACAAATCGAGGAAAGGAACGTATATGTCTCCACACATTCTAAGGCACTAACCACGAATTTCAACTTTAACGTCCTATGGTAGACGGTGCCCAATACCTAGGGTCAGATATCAGATACACCACCAGAACATTTCCTGAGGTCTAGGAGCAATTCTTCGATTTGCTACAATAATATCCTAAGACATGTCAGAGAATACTACCCTCTGAAATACAAATTCTCGGTCTAAACTTTTAATTACTTATTTTTAAGGGAAGGCTCCACTACAAACACATACAGAAGTTCTCACTCCCTAGAGAACGAATCATCAGATATAATGAATTATAGAGTTTCCTTAAAATACTTTGCATAACTTTCATAATTTATGATACGAATATAGATAATCATTTTCTTATGTATTCATGACTTCATATGCTTTTAATTATATGCATAAATCATTATAAAATTTAGAACATGTAACAAATTCTTACTATAAAGTGCCGGATATAACTTTAGAGTTTTCGAATAACAAATTTCTTCATAATTACATGCAACATAATTTTTAAAATATATATAAGATAATATACGAAACATACATGTGGGCAAATATCTCAATTCACATCTGATAATATTCCCAGAACACGTAAAATTAACATATATAAATTATATGTACAAAAATATCAAATAATCGGAGTACCCACGTTCATGAAGTTAGGATTTTCAAATTCTAAAACCAAATTGTGTATAAACACCAATTTCGTGGGTAAAAGTGCCGGGGGACGGGTTAGGATTTCTAAGTGCACAAAACCACATAAAATTACCGAATTGGAAACCCAATTGATAAATAAACATATACAAGGTATGGGTATCCATAATCTAATGCCAATTTATGCATAACTCTCAAAATAAAAGGGTAAAATCGTTACGGGCACGAGTTAGGGTTCCACGTACCAAAATCGGTCAAAACTAAATAATCGGACATGAAATCCACATATGTGCATATTCAAGTTATGGGTAATACAAAATATAAACTTAATCGGGTATCGGAACGGGAATACCCAAAGAAAATAAAATAAAAAGTGCAAAGAATGAAAGAAGAGGGTATGGGTGCACTTACCTTGACTCGATCTATAACTTTTCTAACTAGCTCGAGGCTGAATTCGAACTAAGAACATTGGTTTGCTCCTTCTCTCTCTTCCTCTTCGTGCTCTCTCTCTCCCCTCTCTCTGGACCGTTGGAAATAACGCGTGAAAAATCCCGACATGCTTTTATAATCAAACCGGTGCTTGAGCACCGCTTGAGTGCCTGCCCACCCGTAAGGCCGCGCTCGAGTGCTCGTCGAGCGGGCGGTTTTGCCTACTCCACCCTGTGGGTACCTGAGCGTGGTGATTTTGCCAAGTGCGCCTTGGGCACGCCTCAAGCGTCAGGCCTCTTGACTTCTCTTTTACTTTCGAAGCTAATTTCTCATGTACACTCAAACCTAATCTTAATTATATTAACTTAATTACCTGTAATTATAATACTCAAAAACTGGTACATTATAATTCTCCTCCACTTTTAGAAATTTTGTACTTGAAATTTAACGAACTTCAAAATTCAACAACTAGGAAAAAATTCTTTTAGATTCCTACTTCACGATCCTATGTCGCATCCTTGAAGAGGAGATTTTTCCTAGAAAACCTTGACCAAGTGAATCATCCTATTTCCCAATACTTAGCATTTCTTATCTAAATCTAGGTTGAAACATTATCATAAGATAAATTCCTAATCGTTCACAACGGTCTAGTTTGATCACTTATTTTCCTCAACCATTGATGTAAGGGAGATTTCATGACAATCCACAAAATTTGAAGACAGCCCAGATTTATAGGCTTTTCCCTTGACTTAATTCAAATCCTTGAATGATCTAATGAATTTCTACTTCAGTTCATCCGAAGTCTTGAAAATAATTATTCACTGGGATCCTCAATCTTATTGTTAAATCTCTGGTCCATGGGCCACACACAACCGCTGCGTTACTTTGATTAGCCATTTATTTGTACACTAAAATCAACTTGGAATTCTTATCTAATGATTCATATCAGACACCTGGGCTACACGGCAGCTATAGACCCAAGAAAATGTTAAAGATATCGATATATTTAAGGTAAAACTCATAATCCTCATATTACAACCAACATAGGAAGTATGATCGAAGCAATTATCCCAAATGTTTCGTAACAGCCTTAAGCCACTACCAAAACCTTAAAACTCAAATATTTAGCAACTTATCATCTCGTTGGCACATCCATAAGCCAACTTACTCAATTCGATTATATCATCCAAATTCGCAACAAATGGACCGTCCTCAATAACTAATTCACCATAACCCAAGCATCCAAGGTTGTTGCTATTCTGACAATCTCAAAACAAAACTACAATGATTTCTCATCTCATAATTTTGAAACCTCAATACTTTGGATACATCTCTTCCTATCAATCCAAAAGCAAGGCACCACATTAGTTCAGATATTATGACCTGCTCACGGCTCAACCTTCAACCTCTCCTATGGAGTATTGAAGACATATCAAACCTAAAGACTCCCAATATCAAATTATTAACACTAATATTTGCCTTCTTTAAAAGACATTGAGATTCATCTTCACAATCTTTAAACAGATTTGTCTTCTTACACTGATGTATGATCATATCCTCTTTATGACAACGACTATCTCTTGTGACGGAATGGATTTTTTTTTCCTCAAAAGCTTCCGTCAAACAGATAACACCATTAATGGTCTAAATATAAGGCAAGACTTCTACAGAAATTTCGGCAGAGTCTCCTTTGTAACTGGATGAAAACCCAAAAATACAACCTGTAAAATCATCCAAAACAAGCACACAATTATCCATCATTCACAATTCCTACAACCATCATTCACAGGATCGCATGTGCCATCCATGGCACAAATCCATAAAAATATTTACTACTCTAACAGTTTATTAACGAGATACCATCTACGACCTGTACAATGAATCCAGAGTATATAGCGGAAGTAAACTAAGAACCTGCAGAAGCATAGCATTTTCTCTTCTACTATCATACACATCATATGCTTTTAATACAAAAATCAACATGTTCTAAGAACATCAGTAACCATAAGAGCAGTATACAAAAATCATATGCAGCTAGACCTTTACATCGACAGGCTTCTCCAAAATAGCTCCACTATGCTATGGTCCTCAAAAGTCTTTAAGAAGCACCTCTCTCTGCTTACTCTTTTTCGTCCGGTAAAAGCTCTACTGTCTCATTTGGAGGGGGAAAACACTAAAAAAGTGAGCCGAGGCCCAGCAAGGTACATGCATATGAACTGTAAAACGATTATACCAAAACGATCATATAACTATGTAAAACCATAATATTTAATCAAACATCATCTGAAAAAGAAACTGTAAAGACATGCTATAACGATATTAAATCTCATGCTTCATAAATCATATCACTATAGGCTGTAAAACTATAACTATAAACTTTACTGATGCATGGTAAAACTGAAAACGGTATTTTATACTGTTTACTGTCATCTTTTCACTGTATACGATTTATTATCATTTTTTCATCCGATGATACCCTATTATCTTTTCACTGTACAATACATTTCATCTTTTACTGTGACATATCTTAACACTTTCAGACCCTGCCAGTGTACCCTACTAGCGGAAGGGGCGAATGATCGAGGATAGATTGTATTCAGTCCACATAATCCAAGGCCTATCATGTCATATCATATCATATATATCCCATCCCGAGGGATATCTGTA